>SJJU01026737.1:0-12543 GCA_012932125.1 Conopomorpha cramerella | reverse complement strand
CAACGTGACAGGGGGTGAGCCCATCGCCGTTATAGGGTTCACCACCTTGTGGTGTGCGGGTTTCATCACGATGTTGTCCTTCACCGTACGAGCGTTGCGTTGCGTACATAGGCTCTGAAAAAGAGTTGGTACACGTACCCATTGGTACACGTCCAGTAGCCGGACTCGAACCCCCGACCTCCCGGTTACAAGTCAAGTATCCGACCAACTGGACCACAGACGCTCTTAGTTCGATTCTGGGTTGTTCTGGGATACCTTTCTTGACTACACACATCAACAGTGTCTAGGGATCAAGAACATAGGTATTTAGCTCTAAAAAAAAATCTAATTTATTTAAAGCAAATCTAATCTTCTGGATTGGTCTCCTACCCAATTCCCCATGCCTGAATCAATGACTTATCACCACATTTTGAATAAACTATGAATGAATTCGATTTTGTAAAATATATTCTTGATTGCAATCTTCTAAAATGTACTTGATCCCTAGACACTGTTGATGTGTGTAGTCAAGAAAGGTATCCCAGAACGACCCAGAATCGAACTCGGGAGTCGCTAATAGTTATCTACCCCTTTACAAATACTTGTTGTCTATATTAGTAATACCTAGTTATATTAATAGGTCGTGTGAAGGAATACACAGTCGGTAGTTCGAAGTTCAAATAAAGCATGTTGAAGTGGCCACCCACTTTGATTGTGAAGTGCGACGCCGATAAGGCATGTCCAGTGTTGTCCAGGCGGCGACCCTCCGAGCTCCGCTCCGCCGCAACCGCTCGGGAATATTTACACAAATACGGCTACAATATGCAGCCATCAAATACGTCACACTGATAAAAATGTATGAAACCCAGTCGAACTTTACTTGTCGTGAATCATTTATAAGGCAGTTAAAATTACCATTTTATTTGGTAGGTACCTACCAAAGTGTGTGGTGCTCTTTGGTCGTTGTTGCCACGTGATCGACTGCTAGTAAGTCGTTATGAGGATAATACGTTTGTCGTACCTACTTCAATAGAACAAACTAGAATGGTATTTTGAAGAAACCGATGTTTTAGTAAAATTATCTGTAGTTTATTGCACGCAGATCGCATGATTTTTTGGAAAGCGGTTCCTCCACATCCCGATCAGGTTTTGTGGGTCGCGGCAGTGGCGGCTGTGCGCGGACGGCGCTTTTCGATGGGGCCCGGGAAGCTCTGGGGCTCTTGACCTATATACTTGTGCCGACAGAATTAACCATAAGTTGGTGCATCGGTGACAACCCAGAAACCGCAGTCTCGTAATGCACCAAGGCCGCCAACACCCTGCGACCGCAGGAGCACATGTGTTTTGTTATCGCAACATATCAGTATTTTCAGTAGTCCTGTACCTAAATTCGTGGTAAAACAACAGTTGAAGCAAGTTGATAAGAAGTAATGCCAACTTCCCGTACTAGATAAACTGAATACTCCACATATTGGAATCTGGTTACTATACTACTTTCCTATGGTATTTCTTTTATCTACTAAATACTGACTTAACTATATTCAAGTACGTGAATAAGGTATGTTTTTATTACATTCCAAAATACAACGGTTGAGTCGGTGTCGAGGGCAGAATTTAACAAAAGTACGCACATTAAAAACAACCTTTACATTACACCACCTTCTCAGCACCGCAAATATTGAAAAGAAAATGAAATGATCGTGATGAACAAGACATACCTACATATATTTATGTATGTACTGTATTATATAATAGGAACCCCTAACATAGAGTCAAGAGTTAAGCGAGGCTGACTTTTAATCGTTGAATATCTCTTGATGATGAACAAAAACTTGTACATTTACAATTACCGTCTTTGCCTTGATCACTAGTAGGTACTAACTTCGGTGTAGACAAGAATTCCTTATGACGTCGCGCGGCGCACAACGTGAACTTTACACACAGTTTTATGTCTCGTTCGAATCTCTATTGCCTTATTTATTACCTACTGACTGGAACTGTTTGTGCTGGCTTAAACTCACATCGGTAGGTTAGTCTTCTTCCCCGAGGGTTACATAAACTCGGATTGCACACAGGGACACAGTTTTTATTGTATTTAACATGGAGTCGGTTTTAACCATGGAGTAGGTATCGTGGTCATATGACCAATGGAATGTTTACATACATTGGGAAATACCTAACGAAATACTAAAATGAGACCAGTTAAATGTTGAATTACTGACTAAATGAAAACGTAATGAGGTAAAAGAGAATAACTTGTACTAACAGTGTATTTGAACAGCCGTACCGGGACAAACGCACCTCGCACAAGGTTTTATAGTATACCTACATGAACTGTGCTTTATAGTTGTAGGTTGTCGATAGTAGCTACCTGGCTGGTGGCCCACGGCGCGGGTGTGCCTCGTGGGCCGCGGGGGTCAGCGTACGCTGGTCTCTTCTTTACCGAGCGACGCTTTTCTACTATCTACACAGCAGTCTGTAATAGTTACACACGTTTTGGAAACCTATTTACTTTGTTGGGTAAAGTTCTGTCGATCATATTTACTGTAGTATAGCTTTGTTAATAATAGTTATAGCAACGTCTAATAAAATGTTCGATCCGCAACAACGGTATACACAAAGTTAGGTAGGCTAAATCGCTCGTTCTTTAGGACACTTGTGGACGTGACCGTGGTCCTAGCAGGCTGCCGTGAGCCCCGCCCTCGCGCCGGCAGCGGCGGAGTCGGGCTCGCGCTCGCTATGACGCTGCCCGCGGCTCCACTCTGCGACGGCGACGCTATTAGCATTTTATTTTTAGTCACCATAATATTGTTTTTTTTTCTGTGTGCGTGAGACTCCGACACATTGATACGTACAGGTATTATTTGGCTCGCTTGTGTGGTTTTTATGATCGCCAGTGCGAATTGCGGCGCCGAGTATGTGCGCTTCATGGAGGGAATAGCTCGCAGGTTTACTGTCGTAGGGACTCTTTGAAGATAAATACTAAAACACTTCAATATCTTGTATCTATACGGCACCCAGCAACAGTTGTAGATACCTAATACTAGGTAGACATTACATTATTTTGAAATATTTTTATGATAGGTGATATAAACATTTTGCTGTGGATGACCTACTTACTTACAGATTCTATGAACATTATGATAAAGGCAGTGAATTGAATATATCCCACGTGAAGTTTTTTCATACACTTTTTTCATTCGCTTTATTAGAAATTGAAGATTAAAATATTTGATCCGTAGGACGAAGGTAAGGAAGGTACCTACCTTGGGTAGGTAGGTAGGTAATACATTGGATGGAGTACGTCTGGCGAGTGCAGCGCACGTCGGGTGGCGTCAATGCCCCGGTGGCGTGGCGGCGGCGTGGTGGCGGCGTGGCGGCGGCGTGGCGGTGGCGCAGGACTCGGCAACAGGTGCTAGCGGCGACCGACACGAACCCGCCGCTATTCCGCCTAGTAACATACATATCGCGTATTTTATACTTTCGTCTCAACTTTAAAACGATGTAACCAACATCATCTACTTAGTATTTATTTACGGCTATATAATTCCCTTTTCAGTGGTATTTTTATAGTGACAGTACAAAAAGCTAAGAAGGTGGTAGCGACGTCGTTGGCAGTGGCGGCGCGCGGCGAGGTCAAGGCTGGCTCCTCGCGACGCGCAGCACTCCAGGCCCGGGCGCGGGCCGACACTCAGCACGCCATAATATAACGACATCCCACACATCCATTCATTTGCTGTCGTATTATTATTGCCTTTTTTTTAAAGCGTAGATACACAGAATAAACTACAGTAATGTCACATTTAAGCGACGCGACGATTGGCGGCCATTTTATGCGAAATTCAGTTAGCGACCAACACTCACTTTCAAAATTACACAATAAGTGTATCTATCTACGCAGGCGGAATCGGAATAGAGGCGTAGATGAGGGTTGTGGTTGGGAATAGGACCGACAGCGGCACAGTGCAGCAGGTGCCACCATGCTGCCGACCCCGGCCAGGTCCCGGGGCAGCGGCCGGAGCCCGGCGCGGCTCTGCGCGGAGTCTCCGGCGCTCTACACTTGCCACGCCACTGTCGTAACACTGGAATGTCTACTACAACTCATTAGCAAATAAAAACTCACGTGCAGTAGTGCGAGCATCGTCAGTACGATTGTAATCGCGCTGGCCAGTATTATTAGATAATGTAATAAGCTCGTAATAAAACCATGTTCATGCTCCGTTGGTCTGCTGATGGCGGTTGCTGCGATTTGGATTTGAATACTTAATAAATTAAGTTTATCTTGAGTAAACCGAGGTCCACACACAGCGACTTTTTACTGTTTGCATTCCTGTGACTTTAATAAAACTGAATATGTTGTGCGCAGCACCTGCTGGCGTGTTTATAGACCTGAACAACGAGGAGAGCGCTAGCTCGGAGCCGGTTACCGCTGCGGGAACTCCAACATGCAGTATACGTCGGCCTCGTCGCCGCAAACTCTCAAATTTCTTATCGCTGTATGAGATATCGGAATTCGACTGTCCAAATCCATCGACCGATTATATTCCACTTTTCATGCGTTTATCTAATCTGTCGATAGCGATATCAGCGGGCCGGGAGTGCGGCGCGGGCGGTAGCCCAGGCGGCAATAACGGCCGGCTTCATGACAATAATGGCGCCCGTGAATGGAGCGCATGTGTGATATGAATTGGCCATCGTTGGATACTAGCGTTTGGATGCGAACGCAGCCGTGGACGCAGTGTCCGGGACTCGGGGCCCGCAGTTATATATAGCGAGCCACGTGCGCGCTCTCTGACCGATTGCCGGCCTCACTTTAGCGATTGTCACAATATTATCCAGAGGATGATGCTCCACGACGAGACGTCTCAATTGTTTAATAGACATGGTGATGAAGTGCATCGCGACACGTGAGCGGGGTCGGCGACCGCCGTGCCGCCGCGTCCTTACCGCGCGTCCCGTTACTGCTTCAGCCGATCCGATTTAATAAGCCGTCGCCGCGTCCACCCAACCGGCCACTCATTATCCTGCGAGACCGGGGCAGAACTCGTTCCAAAAAACAGTTTTTCGCTTCGAAGTTTTCTAGAAAACGATCGCGTATTTGAGTAAATTATGAAAAGTTTTACACGGGTCGATGTCGTGCCCGTGAAGTCCATTCAGATACAAACTGGTCAAGTTTTTACGGAACAGTGTCATGCAACATTCTGATCTGTCACGTGCATGATTAATGCGTGTGCCAATACGTATTATTAAAGTAGGTATTTCTAGCGAGCGTGTAGAGCGCAGGCGCCGCCGCCGCCGCCGCCGCCGCCGCCGCCGCCGCCGCCGCCGCCGCCGCCACCGCCGCCGCCGCCGCCGCCAGGCTCGTCGCGGCGCACACCGGCTCTATCCGGAAGCTCTCTTTGTACCACAGGAGTAGTCCTCAATGTTTCCTCGAGGAATAGTACTTGATGGTCCTTCAGTATTTAATTACGGATTCAGTCATAGCTTATTATATGAAAAAATAATATTTTGTTTCATAAGAGCACTGGCAGTAGGTAGAGCGTGAGAGCGC
Organism: Conopomorpha cramerella; assembly: GCA_012932125.1. NCBI lineage: Eukaryota > Metazoa > Arthropoda > Insecta > Lepidoptera > Gracillariidae > Conopomorpha > Conopomorpha cramerella. Next base: position 7,013 of record SJJU01026737.1, on the reverse strand, counting down.
TGCGCCGGAGCTTCACATTTCGCTGTCTTGACGAATGCCTCCGCTCAGCAGCTTAGCTACGCTTGTGTTTGCACATTATTGCACGGTTCTCACATAGAAATGTTACACACGAAATAATATGTCCACAGAAATATTAGTTAGCTCATTTCAACTACATATAGGTACTTTGATTTAAATGTACCTTAGTATCGATTTAGTAGCGACATTCCTACAATTGATTTGATTGACTTTTTATATTTACGAATATAGGTAGGTATAACTCAATATTGTTCACCGGCTATATATGCGGGTATATATATACCGGTGAACAATATTGAGTTATAATGTCTGTGCGCGTTTCATTAAAAAATATAGGTAGGTATGTCTATGAATGAAAATAAAATGATAAAATAAAAATATGTTATGGTATGTCACAGAGAAGCAAATGTGTCACGTGTGATGGCGAACACAGAGTCTGCAGCCGCGGACCCGGCTCAATGTACATAATTACATACACGTGCTGTCGTAATATGCCTCTAACAGATTAAAATATTCTATACAGCTAGTGACCGAGCAAACGGAATATTTCAACAAATGTATTATCTGCAATTATATGAACAACACTGTTACTAATGCAATTGATGTATGAGAAAACTGAACAATGCGCTGCGCTGGTATGAAAGAGAAAGTGCTTATTTTTCAGCACATATGTTGGTGTGGCTGATAATAATTGGCCATAGCTGATTGTTTTTGTTGGTAGCTTCGGATTTGTGTACTGTAGTCCTCAACTCATTCCAGGAATAGTCCTATGTATTGTATGAGACAGAAATTGATCTTTCTGTTTCGTGTACTACTAGAAATATCAAGTGCAGTACGCGCGTTGATATCTTTTATATGAAACATTTGACGCACCTACTGCTTCAGTTTAATAATTGAAGTAATTTTATTGGTAATAATGTAATTTTCGACTTGTTATTAGCAATCTGCACAACTATGGCGTACACTCAACGCGCGGTAGCGAGGAGGTTCAGCGCGATGATGCATAACTAATTTGCGATGAGGCGGTATGTGTATCTACATACAACGCCGTATATTTAACGTTGAAGTGAACACTGAAACTTTTATAATGTGTAAATATAATTAAACACAATAAATGAGTGAGTGAACTGTTGCTGAGATGATGTGCGGCGGTGATTGTATCGATGTCTCCGTACAATATCTTTAGATCAATATAAAAACAGTTGGTGCGGGTGTAGTGGAGTGAGATGATTGGATGATGCGAGACTCGTGTGTCTGTGTGTGCGTGTGTGTGTGTGTAACGGTATGTTGCAGGTGGCTGCAGCAACCTGTCGGCGCGGTCAAGCGCGCGCAGCACCCGCCGCCGCCGCCGCCGCAGCACCCATACTAATCGCTACGTAAGTCGTTAACTGTACGTTTAATTAGATAGATTTTTGTGTAACCTAATAAATTACGTCCCTATTCTTCGTGATTCCAAACTCACAAGAACCAATAAATCTCCATAAATGTCTAGGGTAAAAATTGGTCTCCTTACATAAATAGAGTCTGTTTGATATGTCTAGAGTGAAGTCTACAGTTGAACTTATTGTGTAGAGCTTTTATGATAGGAAATTCTCTTTATTATTTTGAATTGATTACAACATACATTGCTGTACTTGAATGTAATGAACCAGGATCAAAGTACCTAAAATATCATTATTATAAAATGTTACATGCACAGGTTTTAAGAGAAATAGAAATAGCTTTGCAATGAATATTATTTCGTTAATCCAGTTAGATTCCGTAGCAGTAGTTTAGTCAGCTGCGATAGGATAATTTGTCCGCCATAAAAAAAATATCGGACTTGTACTTAATAACTTTATTGCATTGTATAACTTTATAACAATGTCATAGTAAATATTACAAATGCAATACAGTGTATGAATGATGGATAAAGATGCTTATATCTAGGTAGCTTATGACCAAGAACATACAATTCATGCAGCATCATTGCTACTGTTTCAAAATGATAAGTATATCAAAGATCCACAACTATTAATTTAACTCGTCAACTATCGCAACTCAAATTACAATACAGTCAATGACTGTATTATAGAGCGAATCTATACCTATATATAAAAATAAATGCCACTTTTCGCTGTAATGTTATAACTCCGGAACGGGTGGACCGATTTCGCTAATTCATCCTTTGTTGTGCTTATTAATGACAGCAGAAGGTTCTTATGAAAGAAAAAAATGACATTTGACACTGCTGGGCACAGGCAACCCTAGATATTCATATTAATAGTTAAGACAGGACAACGTCTGTCGAGTCCGCTAGTATTTAATAAATGTCTGACAGGGGTGATGGAACACACCTCGGGATACGCTTGAAGTTTTGTACATTTCTTGTGGTTGACTTAAATATTACCTACTTGATTAAGTGTAATATTGTTGCAGTGTCCCTTGAGGCCCAGCGTGGGGGGTGTGGAGGGCGCGGAGGGCGCGCGTCTCTTCATCTGACTCCAGGAGCTGCGCCATTCTTCTGCCTGAATACTCAGTTCCGGTCATTCTCGTTCATAAGATACACTATAATTTATTATAAGTCTCGACGTCAGAAGCGATGTTACAATGACACATCCGACCTTATGCTTCTGGCGTCGATAAGTATTACCGACATTTGTAAACTAAGTAGTTAAAAGTCATCTTGTTGTTTCAATTGTATTTCATCTATCTGTAGGACATTTAGAATTGACACATACAAACAATGATAAAAATAAACAAGCTTATCAACGCAGTGGACCTAGTTCAAGGTCGTGAGCTTGTATAACAAAACTAAATTACACAGCTATTACAATATAGAGTTGAAAATAGATTACTTATGTATGTAATGCTGAACGATTATGATATTATTTTGTACTGTTAGGTATTTTTAAGTAGAACTTGCCAATACTAGGTTGTTTTTCTGTATATTTCGTGAAACATTGTCAAACATTTGAAATTAAAGTTCGGTTCCATACATAAACATGATAGTTTAATTTCACAATAATGTATGTCTAGGGAGGGGGCTGCAGGGGTGTGGGGGGGTGTGCGGGTAGGGGAGGGACAGGGGAACGGCCGGTGGTCATCCATCGCCGGCTCGCGATCAATTCACTGGTAACGATATTTAAACACGAATGGGAGCGCTATGAAATACCACATAAATTATGACTCCATATAAATAATCTTTATAGATGGGGAAATGAAAAAAAAAACGAACATCGGTTTTAGTTTTTCTTTGTCGTGAGATTGGAAACAAGTTGGTGTATGTCGCAAGGCGGCGCTGGGGGCCGCCCCGCGGGTCAGCGCGGCGGCTCCGCGCCCATTGTTCCGCCGCGTTTAACACACATTAACATTCGAAATACTTAATAACATTTACAAACTTTAGCTAGTTCGGTGTCATCTGAAAATTTCCATTCGACACCAAAGCATACCTGTTTTAATTTTATGCGCCTTTCACGATATTTCCTGCGCGACCGGTCTCCTTTGCTTCGCACTTTGTTCATACAAATAGAAATTGTGTTTTAGTTCTGGGCCAGAAATATTGGTGTGAGATGAGTTTAGGAAGGTTGATAGTGAGATGAGGGACAGCTAACGTAATGTTCAAGTAGGTCTAAGATAAGGGATATATGCGCTCAATAGGCCGGTTCGTCTGCCCGTGGCGCCTACTTGGCACGGGAAGTTAATATTGTCTTATATTTCGATCGTCTTATAATAATAGGCAGGTGTTTCAATACATCTTACAATAATGAATATTGGTGAGGAGCACGCCGACGAAGTATCATACGTTTGGTCAACTAGCGCAGTATCCTGTTTGTGGGCTCGGCGTGGTCAGCGCGCGGAGCTGCAGGCGGCGGCGCGGCGGGGGCGGGCGCAGCTCAGCGCCGAGTGGCCGCCGGCAGGTGACCGCTCCGTGCGCTATCGTAATGTCATCGCACGCACATATATTTTCATGTGGCCAAGTCTCTCTACAGTGCATAAAAATCTCAATATCGTGATACCCATTTATAATTAAGATATAAAATTAAATAGGTCATTATATTAGTGTGCAATTAACTGGAATGATAAGCATTTATGGCAAGTAAGGTAGAGTCTTGCTCCCAAACAGCAAAACTGTGGAAGCCTCCTTCGCATGTATGGAGTTAACGCTCAACCAGTCTAGACATAGGCTCCATGAACACGTGTGCTGACTGAGGTGTGTAGGTACACTTATGCTAAGAAATTTATAATTCTTCCTTGTGTAATTTAATGTTTTATTCTTGTAATACATGCGTTGTACCGTGTCCTTATACAGAGGCCAGTCAAAGAAAAACAATCATAAAACTTGGTAAGTTTATACGTATCTGAAATATAACGTCGACCGCAAACGCAAATAATGGTACATAAAGTTGCTGCTCTTGTAATAAAGTGCTGCAAAACGTTTATTTGCCTTGCACATAGAACATTGCGGGCGGTTAAAGGGAGGGCAGATATCTACTTAATTATCGGGCATGGGCGGGCGGCGGCGGCGGCAGGGCGGGCAGCGCAGGGCGTGCCGGTGTCATTTCACTAATGAAGGCGCGCCCAGCCGCGGCGGCTCGCAATTATACGGCCCCGCGCCCAAATACATCACACCTCCTGAAAATATCCATTACCGGATGCCATCCCACTTCCTACGCGCGCCTCGGCCTCCAGCCGTTACTACTTGCCTGAGCAGTACCTACGTACCCAACATCTCGCAGCATCAATATTAAAAATATTCGGAGTAACTTCATTATTTGAACTATGAAAGGATAGGAAACTGCACTTTCTGCGCTTTATTTGTAATAAAATGTCAATGTGAGGAACGGAAGAGAAGTGGCAATATTGTAGTTGGCAACAGCGGCTTGGACGAAGCCGCGACGACACCCGAGCCGCGCGCCGGCTCAAGTTCCGGTTTGTCAGCAAACGAAATAATCGTGGGCGTTTTCACCCGACTATGGCCGCGATACCACCATACGATGTTAATAACGTTACTGTGGTCTTGGGTAGTATAGGTAAGATACTAGGTATGTTATAGATCCATGTAGGTATGTGCGTATTATAAAAAAATAACGTTGTTGGAAGATTTCGATTGGTTGAAGTGATCGTAACTTGTCTCAAGATTGATTGATGCAGACTCGTCTCAAGACGAATATAGCAACAGTCGGGTATTGCTTTTTCATTTTAATTTCTTGTAGTACTATATCAATATTGCTTGTTGCGAAACACGCGGAGCCGAGTGTCGGCGACTTTCTTAGGGAGGACAAACACGACGACGTGTGGCTTTGTCTGTTTGTTTGTTGACATTGTGCTGGGGCTCCGTCGTGTGGACTTGTCGTTAGTGCGGCGAGCGCCCCCATGTCGCCCCCACGACGCCCTCAGCTCGCTAGATGCTCTCACTGGTATTGACGGTCAATGTAACACTAGGTATAATAAAAAAGGACAAAACCTAAAAAGAAAAGATGTGTAAATAACAAAATCTAGAACGTACCTATATACATACATTCCACTACTTACTTATCACTTGACATTCAATAGCTTTAACGAAAAAACAACCGACTTCAAGCGGGTAAATTTGGGAGGATTGTGGTTTTATCATATGCCATTGTGGGAACTACACCAATATTGGAAAGCAGCAGCTTTCGAATGAAAAAATATCATCCAAATAGCTTCACCCAGTCAAAAGTTTTGTTATTGTAACAAACATAAAAAAATACCAACGAATTGAGAACCTCCTCCTTTTTTTTTAAGTCGGATAAAAAAATACACATGATGATAATATATTGATCAGTAAACAACAAAATAAATTATCATGCTGATTAATAATTATTGTACTTAGTTCTTGATTTGAGACGACTTTGTTGTTCTTTCTCGAATTTATTCCAATTAGGTTGTGTTGTTAATTAGGTATAATAATAACATGCTTAAAACCAGTGGCGTGCACTGGCTTTGACGACAAGGTAGGCAGTAATCCCCAAGGATTGACACCTACGTATAGGTAACTTGTCTTTACGAAATATAGGTCTACTAAATATAGGATCTACTCACCCACAAAACACAGGACCTTCGTTAGCCTGTGTCGTGAGTACAACAAACAAAGACCTAGAAATAACTCTATTATTAGGTCGGGTAACTAAAATACTGAGGTAGGCAGTGTCTTTTTGTCTATATGGTGTGCACGCCACTGCTTAAAACGTATGGAAAATGAATTGAACGTAAGTACATTCTAAGAGAAAAGTAGCCGTCACATTTATAAAACTAAACTAAACTTCAATAAAAAAATCATCTGTGGCCTAAACGGTAGATATTTGAAACCGGCGAGCATGTGTGAAGAGATGTATAAATGCGGATGAGGTGAGAGGTTAGGGCGTGAAGTGTACATGAGCAACGTGTGAAACTTCACTACTTTTCAATTACAACAATTGTGTTTGAAAATATTTGGAAAACATTTTTTAATAATGTAAAGAGATTCTGTCAACTTTTCTAATAGGTAGAAGTCGTAAGAGGCGACTTAACCTACTCGTATTATTGGTCTATGCCAGGGTTACTTGTTTCCCCCAAGTAAGTCTCAAAAGGAAACAATAAATGAATGGCATGGTGACGAGTAATTTTGACAGACTTATTAATAATTCCGATTCAGAAACAAGTGCGCACCTCATTGGCTAACACACACGCTTGACAGCACATTAGCCACCATTAAGTAGATCTACGAACACCCTATCGTCTAAAGGGAACCCCTAGGGATTCGCGAACCCAACTTCGAGAGACCCTGGTATATGGTACAGCCACTTATGCAATGTTGGCACACCGGGACACACACAACAAAATGCCTCAGCTCATCATTTAAATACTATGTCACCATCATCATCAGCCACACTGCTAAACTAGGGCCTTCCCCAACGATTTCCAATTGACCATGGACATTTTCCACCACGCTTGGCAGGCGGGTTGGCGATCGCAGTGGTGTTGTGATTTAACTCACAGAGAGCGCTGCTGCC
>SJJU01026726.1:0-14921 GCA_012932125.1 Conopomorpha cramerella | reverse complement strand
AGCTTGAATTTACGTAGAAACATTCTGGCTGGACACCTCTGAATCTGATGAATGGGAGCGTTTTGGAAAACGGTTTCTTTATAAGGTTTTAGTGACGCAATTTGTGACGGCAATAACGTTGAATTTATGGCGTTACATTTGAAGGTTTACAAGAAATCAGTGAAAACATGGTGTCCAGCCAGCCTGAACTTCAAGCTGGCTGGACACATGTATCTCCGCTACCTGAGGGTCTTCGACCTTCGGAATACGTCCCAGTTTTAGTGACGGGGTCGGTAATGATAACCTTAATTTGTGACGGAGAAACTTTGAGCAGATTCGAAGATATTAACAATTAAAATGTTCCCATACAAACATTCACTAATATTGTAAGGTGACCATAATTTTACATGAATAAAAGATTTCTGCAAATTGTCAATTAAACCTGATTTTTATTTAAAATAAAAGGTTTTCCCGCAGTAGTGATGATAACCTTTCATTGTAGTACTTAATGTGTTAACAATTTAAAATAATAACAATTGAATACCAATACGACGACTGCCTAAATGAGAAATGAAAAAATGAAACAAGCAAATCAATAACAAAATTATGGAAATAATTCAAAGGAAGAACAAACTATAAATTTGATTTGGTATTTAGGTACCTACTTTATGAAGTAATCAGAGTACCTAATAGACGTAGAAGTACCATGTGACACCAGGATCAATGGCGAATTTTCAGAGCCCTTGTTTCTCCTAGTTCTGATAGATGGCACTAGCTATATCAGAGTGGATAAATTTAGGTTCCCTATCGATCGAATGCCCAATGACGATGTTTATTCACATGTTCGGTCATATAATCATCGGGCTCATTTCATGTTCGGGATTTTGTTGTACAAAGAGTAGGTATGCAGATCAAATCAAATCAAATCAAATCTTTATTAGAATTTTCACTTAAATGCTAAGGGTTAACAATGACCTCCACTGTAGGTAGTCCTGAGTTGTGGGGTCCTTCTATGCTTTACATTTTAGTCTTTTGGTGGCGCAATCTGGTAAAAACTTAAAACTAAAATAAAATATTCAATATTATTGCTAATAAGTATAAAAAATGGGTTGGGAATAGAATTCAACATGGTAGGAATATAAATATTACTTAAATACATAAATAAAATATAATATACGTGAAATATTAGGTACATAGAATAATGTTATTTATTAAGTAGATGTGTAGGTATATTGCTTTGTGGTTAAACTATATTTAAAATGTTCTCTGTGCTATCGTAGTCCAGTGTCAGCAGAAATTGTTTCACTTTTTGTTTAATTTGAGGTTTATTGCTTTGAGAAAAGATTAACTTACGTGATAATTTGTTAAACAAGAACGGTTGCAGGGCAAATGGAAATCTATGAGCAAACATGTGGTGGGTAGTGGGAACAGGTAGTTTGCATATTCGCTTGGGAATAATCTCCTGATAGTTGGTGCGAGAGACAAAATCTGAGTGAGCTATTGTTACTGACTTAAGGATGAAGAGTTGTCTAACATTTAGTACCTGCAGTTCTGAATAGAGTTTGGTTGTTGGATATCTAAACGGTTTCTGGTATAAAACTTTTAATATTGAACGTTGGGCCCGTTCTAGTTCCAGCATACAGGTTTTAAAGGTTCCACCCCATGATGATATTCCATATGTTTTAATAGATTCACACAAGCTTTTGTATATAAGTTCTTTTATTTTACTGTCGGTGATGTTTTTAAATTCCTTCATGACGTGAATTAATCTACGAATTCTAGAGGATAGAGATGAAATATGTTTTTTAAAATTGAGGTTTTCGTCTATTGTAATCCCTAGATATTTGATGGAATCGGTGCGTTTTATAGATGGTGTACAAGAGCAGGTCAGAGTGTTAGAAGCGCATGTGTGCAGTGTGAGGTTTTGTATCTGTGAAATATAAAACATGACCAAAAAGGGGGGGGGGGGTATTCCTCACCACCAGATCGTCTTCTATGGATTGAAACACCAATACACGGTTCCTTAAAATATACTCGTCCTACATAAAACCTAAATTATTGGTTACCCTACTACATTGTTTGTATGGAGAAATTTAAAAGATCAATATCTTCGAAACTGCTCAAAGTTTCTCCGTCACAAATTCAGGTTATCATTACCGACCCCGTCACTAAAACTGGAACGTATTCCGAAGGTCGAAGACCATCAGGTAGCGGAGATACATGTGTCCAGCCAGCTTGAAGTTCAGGCTGGCTGGACACCAAGTTTTCACTGATTTCTCGTAAACCTTCAAATGTGACGCCATAAATTCAACGTTATTGCCGTCACAAATTGCGTCACTAAAACCTTATAAAGAAACCGTATTCCAAAACGCTCCCATTCATCAGATTCAGAGGTGTCCAGCCAGAATGTTACTACGTAAATTCAAGCTGGCTGGACACAGATTTTTTGCATTTTTCTATTAAACCGATGTAAGTATCACAAAACTTTTGGCTCTATGGCTGTCACAAATATTTGTGACGGCCGTTGATATACAAACACTTGTCAAAATCACTTCCATGGCCGAGATTGAGAGACCAGCGAAAACGCTTTTTTCAAGCTGGCTGGACACTTTTTCAATCGATTATCTAAGTCTCTGTAGCGTCACAAATTCTGAAGTAAGGATGTTTAGCCGTCACATTTAGTGGCCTTTTGACCTGCTTAATTGTGACCCATTTTGAAGATTGTCAGCCAGCCTGAGCACATTGGAAAAAAACTTGCTTTCCAGAATTGCCGGGAAATTATTGCAATCTGTTTAGATTATAATTGAATACTTATATGTTTCGCAACCTCGGTAGGACATAGTGGGGTACAACGTGCACGCACTGCAGTGGTTGCAGCGCGACGTACAGAAGGCAGAAGGCGCGTCCTTGTTCCGCGAGGCGCTGAGCACCCGCCGCAGGCAAGACAAGCGAGCACGCGCCAGGCAGGCGATCAAACGACCGCTCGTTACAATCACATAGAATAATAAACTATATAATATTATAAACTTGTGTTTTTATTAGAAAACACTCGGTACGATTTCTACCCCTCAAAACTCTAATTGTGTTTATGTAAAACAACCTATACTTAACTGTTTGAGTACTAATTATTGTTAGAATATTATGGGCAGTGCGTCAATATTACAGCGTTAACTGTTGGTGTGCATTGCGTTAGTAGGCCTATCTACTAATACTAGAAAAACCATCCTACAAATATCATAAACATAAAAGTTTGAGAAGTGTGATGTATCAGTACGGATTTAGTCCCTGAATGCTAACTTTTCCCAAAATTACTACTTATAAAAAATTTCATACAACGTGTACCGCTATGCCAACAATTATTTGTCAATTTACTTACAGGTGATCACCGAATGCCGACTTTTTGTTATACCTTACGGAATAATATAATATAGGCTTTGAACGGTTGTTGGCAATAGTCGGCATTCAGTGATTTGTGAGAAGCAAATATGACAACGTTGACATAGCGGGTCAAGTTTTAGGACCTTTTTAAAGAAGTAGACATTTTGTGGACAGTCGGCATGAAGGTACTAAATCTCAGTATGTACGTTTGCTACTTCATTAATAAGTGCATTTTGACGAAACTTGGTGGGGCCGTACGTCTGCAAAAAAGGACTATTTCTCAATTCGACTTGCTTTAGCAAGTGCCTCTGCCGACCCCTCTTTGGGATTAAAGGCGTGAAGTGTATTTTTTTAAATTTTTTTTTCTCAATTCGACCGCATACATGTATAACTTTAAATAAAAAACGTTGGCGAAACTCGAGAGTCACTCAGCTCATGATTCCGAACAAGGAACTAAATGTAAAAAACGAAAAAAAAATATCCACCTCTTCATATAAAGTGGAAATCAGCTGATCGGTAAGTTATACATACCATTGTCATAAATATACCTACCGATTGATAGAAACATAAACCGAGTGATCCATATTCGTTCAAAATGTGTCATTTTATAAAATAGAACCCTAATATAAATACATAAAATACCAATTTCTTGAGCAGCAATTTCGTATTGGGCCCTTTTTTGTTCTAACTATGCGATATAACAAGAAATAAAACAAGATGAATAGCTGCTATAATTTATTTGTAAAAAAATATCCTACTCACTACATAGCCAATATATCAGTTAAATTTTTAATAATTTAAGTATCCATCCCTGCGTAAGTCACATTATTTATCATCTATACAACAATAAATGTTTTTTCTTCAGTGTATTTGAGTATTCCTGCTACATAATATTAGAAACTATTGAATAATTTATGCTGAAACTTATACATACAATACATAGGTATTCTTAATTTACATACTGAAAAATAACAATGGTCCAAAAGCTGTCAATGCCCATAAAATCTTATATCAACAGTAACAGAAATCAAATATCATGTTCGTATGTAAACAACGCTATAGAAAAAAAAAACTAAGTGGTATCTCATAATAATAAAATAGGTAGGTAAATGTATAACTTTCAACCAGAAAGCAAGGTAACAACCGGTGCGGAGGTAAGGAGTGTATTTAACGAATTTATCGAAAAAAAAAAATATACCAGAAGCCGGACATAAAATTTCACTACCACAACCTATCTATATCATATAGTTCTTATATCAAGCTATAACCACAATTATTGTACATTAAGTAGAAAAATTACCGGGAAGAATACATCAGAACACACCGCGATTCTGTTTCATTTAAACTGATTACTGCCAATACTTGCGCTAAAGAATCGAATATGGCAGAGGTAGCATAGTATAGTAATCAACTGCGTATATAAATAGTGAAGCTTTCATAGCACCATACCATCAGATACGGGCACAGATGATGGAGCCGGCTATGTCATCCATAGACAGAATATAATAAGTAAGTAATTGACAATGAATAATGCAATTATCCAATATAATACTTGGGGACGTTGCCGCCACTTTCTTACCTATCACAAAGTTATTGCTTTTCGAGACGCACACAATACATCCACAAACATATATCACAATTTTAATTTCAATACTTCTTGTTTATTTAGACATAGGTACTATAAGACATTACAATAGCTCGAAAGTGTCCAACAGAAGAGACTTCATGAAAAAAATGCTGAGGACATCAGTCTTAGTCGTCAGTTAATACGATGGAAATGTTTTTGTATTGGAATATTATGAGAGTTAGTTGCTAAGCCAATATTTCAGCATAAATTACAATATTGACACTTGGACTCGACGAGCGCCTTACGGGGCGTCGAATAAGGGGTAAAATAAAATTCGCAAACACATGCTTGTTAGATCTTAAGCACACACAACACAACCCGTTTGTTAGTATTAGTAACTTAAAATGATATACATTGTTCATCAATACTACAGCAGTATCGAAAAATATAACCTAAACGATAATAAATAAACCAAGTTGGAAGATCGTGTAGCTGCCGCGGGCTTTGCTTAAAAAAGCCCGCTTCGAGTCGCAATATCTGGGGAATCAGGCTTTTTTTTTGTCTTTTTATCTACAACTTTACAACGATACATAATTATTGTTCGCGACCCATACGGAGTACTAATTCGGAAGAAAAATTATTCTAAATAAAAAAATCTAAATATAAAAGTAAAACTAATTCAAATTTACAAGAGACGTAATTTAAAAATAATACTGTATCACTACTGCCTGCAGCAATATTCGTTTTATTAAATGATATATAGTGAGATTCTAATTATGGAAATCGTAAAATATATAATCGATATCAGGTTGCGATAATTGCTTATTTTAGTCGTTTTTAGCTGCTGTTCCGAGCATTATCACAATAATTGACGATACTAATTGAGTTTGTCCCAAAACAAGGCAAATATCGACATCAATTCTTAAGAGATTCAATAGTTTCACATAGAGAGCACAATATATAAGAGAGCATTACACCAAAAGCTGGCGAGAAAGTACATGTAAAAATAAAATAGGTACATTTTAATTTGAAATTAAAAAATCCGAAAGAATGAAACGAAAATAAGTAATCTCATAATTTTAAAGCTTCAAAATACGGTATTCAGGCATGAATGGCTAGATTGGTTGTCGTGGCGTAGGCGAGGTCCTCGCGGGCCCAACGCCCTCCGCCACCAATCACGTGTAAGTAAAGTGTTACTAGCAGTGTCTTATAGACATGGTTACTGGCCCAATGGGGGTTTCCGTACTAAACTAACATTACATTACCATAAAAATAATAATAATAATAACTAAAACTACAAAAAGGACGGTGAAACAAATTCGAGTTCTGAGAATTGATCGATCGAGGAAAAAATATTACTTACATAATGACGAATAAACTTAATTTAGATATTACCAATAATTATAATTTCAATGGTTTAAAACCACATCCGATTAAGTATCTTTTTATTTAAAGGCGAATACATTACGTTCATTTTAAATAATCAACTTGTGCCGATGCGCTAATACTTTTTTCTTTTTTTGTTGTTATTGTTTAAATATTAAATGCTTACATAAATAATAAAACTGACCACAATGAGGTGTATCTTATACATTCGCATACATAAATAGATATAATGCCACTATGATTTGGTTAAGTTATGCAAAGTAAATATCAAATATTATACGTTATTAAGAGAATACTAGACCTTATAAAATGCCGTAGTTATGTGTCAATGCGCTTTAAGTCGTCCTACATTCTATAATAATATTATGTTAATGCCAAATATTTATTTTACGTGAATAAGGAGTAATGTGGCCGGAATGTGTTCAAAGTAACGGAGATGAAATATTTTTGAATATCGTGTGTCGAGGCAAACAAACCATTGTTTGAAGATTACAAATAAAGTAGATTTTGTATCTATTTTAAACCGTGCTATTGAGACGGTGACGGTGACGTCTAGGTGATATCCTAGTAACACTACGTCCTCAGTGAACGAATTCAGTGCGATCCGATACGATGCGGCCCATACTAAATTAATGTACCAAGTGTCAAACTGTATGGATCGTGCCGGATCGGATCGCACTGAATTCATTCATTGAGGACGTAGGGTGAGTCGGTAGGTCGACATACATAGATAGTGTTGTAGTCAAATATCGATATTTGTAATATAGCAATATAAATGTATTATGTTTATGTCAAACACTGCAACGACCATCGCATGTATGTAAAATGAATAAATATTAAGACATTTATAATAAATTCACGTACACACAACATTTCCTAATACATTGTTTGTACCAAATAAGAAGCACATTCCGTAAACACCTTACTCCGTTAATAAACATTATAATTTACAATAAACGTTACGCTATAATTAGGAAGCGTATATCAAAAATATAATATAGTTATTGCTTCATTTCACTTCATATCAGTTTTAAGTATCGTGAGAGATAAACTCGGGAACTCAAAGGTACAAAAAAAATAATAAAATAAAAAATACTTACAACATAAATACTGACCGACAAGAGAAATAAATTAGACAACTAAAGTTGCTACCGTTAAAATATAAACACTAAGTAAAACACTAATACAATGTACAAATATTACTCACTAATTATATATATATAAAATAATTCTAAGTGATTACTCGCCTCTTCTTAGGTAACCGACGTAATTTCATCAATATAAAGAGAGCATTGTAAGGCAAGGCTTAACAAGTGAAAATATCATATTATACTATTGTCGAATTATTAATTGTTTGTTACTATTCCGCTCCGGAAAACGAAAAATACTCACATATGGTCATTTATTTTATTATACTATTAGGGTATGGACAAGAGACACAAATAAATTTAGATCATTTTTTAATGAAACGCGCACAGAGATTATAACTCAATATTGTTCACCGGGTATATAGGCGCGAATATAATCAAAGACAAGCTCGAGCTTATCTTTGTTTATATAAATTAAATAAATTTGTCATAAACAAGTCACAAAGCACAGATTTATTTAACTTTTTTATGACATAATAGGGTTTTTATCTTTATTCCTTTAACTGTATATTCTGTTGTTTTTATTGTGCGAATAGTCTCTATTTATGTCAACAATCCAACCAGTGACCAAAAATGTGAGGAGGACAGGAGTCCATTAGAAGTATTTTTTTGTTATTTATACAATCAGTGTTTTAGTTTTAATGTATATTTGACACACATTATTGTAGACACAGTACAAACCAGTGGTATAACTCTATTAAAAGATACCGCATTTAAAATCCGTTGCGTAGTTATCATATACGAGCATAAATAGGGACAGACAGAGGGAAACAATTTTGTTTTACACTATGTAGTGATAGTAATTATATAATATTGCATTGCATCGAGAAAAATCCTCGCTTTTTGTAGGCGAATAAATATATTTTTATGCGTTTCCTCGCTTTTTGAAGTCGAATAATATTAGTATTTATATCATTTTAATCTCGCTTATATCACACTATAGTGGGGGAATTTACAGTACCTATTTTTATTGGCTTAATAATTGCACAATTGCAAGTTATACTCTATTCCTATCAAGACCAGACGTTCATAAAATTGACAAGGTGTGAAAAGGACAAAATACGGTGGAACTTTATCCGCCGTGTGACTTTTATTGTATGTAGTGTTTCATTTATTTGATAAGGTTGTATATTCATTAAACTTGTATGTTTGATTATTTCTTTTTTTTTTCTTCATAATAATGTGTGTCAAAAGTACACTCATGCTCAACAATGTTGCCTTTGATGACTGCAGGAAAATTTAGATAAAAATTCGAATCAGGTACTAACTGCAAGAGACATACAATAAACAATTGACAATAATTCGACAATACCTAGTACAGACAATGTACTGTGAAATTATATCATACAAAAGTCGACAGAGCACATTTGAACATTCAATATAAACCCAACTTATCGCAAATATGCAAAGTTTTTAAGTATCGTTTTAATCTCGCTTATATCACACTATAGTGGGGGAATTTACAGTATTCTTAACACTCTACCACAAACATACTTATAGGTTTCATAATTGCTTTAACAATAGGCACTAATTACAACGAGATTCTATAATTTACGTTGTCCGAGTGAACATTTTGCTCGTCACATTACGTTTAGAGAGCTTGGATTACGTTTAGCTTTGAGCCTTTATTACATAATAATAACTTTACTGTAGATGGTTTGACACTGGCCTCGCTTATCACGGAGGTATTAAGTAGTAAATACTATTTACGAGACGTACAAGAATAGATCTTACATTTCGAACGCAACAAAAACGTTACAAAATAGCATCCCGTCAGCACAACGCCATCTGTTATAAAAGGAACAGCAGCGGTAAAAGTGCGGTCGAGAAATACAACACAATTTGTTTCCATGAGAAAAATATAAGTATCAGTTGCCTTTCGCCTTCTTTATCTTGTGTTTGACATTGGGTCGAGTGTTCGGCGGGCGTCAGTGAGTCTCCTCCGCGGCCACGTGACTCGCCACCAGGTTCAGCGGGGCCTCGTCGTACTCGGGCGCGCCTACCTGTCAATGGAAAATATATGCATTAAAAAAATGTGCCCATCCATGTATTTAAACTATGTCAGCTGAGATCTCCCTGTGTACATTGAATGGTTAAAAACAGTTTTTAACCGACTTCAAACAAAAAGGAGGAGGTTCTCAATTCGTCTCTATGTATGTACAATCTTAAAAAACAGAAACAATCTCTCACCATTCTCAGTCGATGCATAATTGACAAAACTTTAAGATACTACCATAAATGGATACTTCTCAGATATGAACATATTATATGTCGTTACTTGTGGGGTTTCTGTCACAAAACTCAGTATGGTATGTAAAATAATGCCAACAATGTACGTGTATGTGTGGAAACATTGTATTATTCATAATTATAATGTTCTAGTGGACTCGACAGACGTTGTCCTGTCTTAACTATATCCAGGGTGGCCTGTGCCCAGCAGTGGACGTCATTTTATCTTTCATAAGAACCTTCTGCTGTCATTAATAAGCACAACAAAGAAATAATTAGCGAAATCGGTCCACCCGTTAACGAAAGTTATGCCATGACCATACCGTAAAGTTGGTTTGATTTTTATATACGTTTCTAGCTGTCCCCGGCAAAATTTTGGTTTTGCCATAGAAATCGCCCGTTAATTGGAAGTTTGCAGTTTCCGTTTATTGGAAGAAATATCATCATTTTAAACCTCTCACTGGACTTCCACGAATGAATTTAAGACTAAAATTTTTGCCACAATCGGTCCATCGTTCTGTGTTTTAGCGAGATTAAACGATACATCAATTCATTTTAATTACTATATAGAATAAGGTATTGGGTAGCGCGGCATAACAGACCGGTTTGCGCGTGTGTGGTGGTGCAGCGCGGCCATCGAGGTGCGGGCTGCACGCTGTCTGCGCAGCGCCTGCCATCGACGGCCTCCTCCGTGCGCCTCCCAAGCCCCCGGCGCGCCCCCGCACCTGCCGCCCCCCGCGCCGCCCACAGCCCCCGCGCGCGCCGCCGCCCGACACACGCTCCGGCGACTCTTGGTATGACTGACCGCTGCGGCGCTCTAGTTAATGAATTGGGTAATCAGTTTAAAAAACCTTTGCCAACCTAAATATATAAAAGGAGAAGCTTACTGGCTGACTGACATATCAACGCACAGCTCAAACGGCTAAACGTAAGTTCTTGAAATTTGGAACGGACCTAGCGTAGGTATCTTAGGGGTGCACTAAGAAAGGTATTCCCCAAATTCCTACGGAAACGGGCATCAAAGGAAATATCCTGTGTATGAAAAACCTAAACTGCTCAAGGTAGACGCTTGAAATTTGGGATGCAGGTACTACTAAACTACGCGAATGAAATCGCCACCCGTCGCCAATCGTCCACTAGTATTGTATATAGTCAAACAATATGGATGTATTTTGATATGCATTTTCAACTACTAATGACAAAAGTTATACAACGAGTTCAGCGATCGTCGACAATGAGACTTTTGATTTGTCAAAACCTTGCTTAGAACCTTAGGCCAGACAACAAGGCTCCTCCCAATCGAATCCAAAACTGATAATCTGAAAACTTCATGTTTACCATAAAGAGTAAGAGATAATATTCTTTCACTCCCAACGTTGCCAGTTTTTGCTGAATCCAGACTGTCACTTTAGTAGTTAAAGTTGACAGTTTGTATCCAAAAGTACATTAGATTACACACATTTTGTTTGACTCGACTACGTACGAAAATTATTGACAGCTGAATCGTACGACAAAACGCGGGATTCCACTATGTGTCGGTAAAAGTGGGCAGTCTCGTGACACTCACTGGATCTAGAATGCTTGGCGTCGTGCCTGGGCCGCCGCCGGCGCGTGTGTATGGTGTCGCGGCGCATGGCGGTGGGTCGCGGCACGCCGTGCAGCTTGTAGTAGAGGCCGCACGCGTTGCACACCATCTCGCCGCGCGCGTCGCGCCGCCATATCGTCGTGGTGCGCGTGCCGCAGTTGGAGCACGACAGCTCCACGCGCGGGTTGCGCGACATGTTGCCCGCCTCGCTGCATTCCTGATCATGCCAACGTTCATTGTTCAATCGTTTATTTAGTTCCACAACGGTAATAAATTATTAGCTATACAAGTCCAGGAATATAAACATCTGCTGGAATAGGTCTATGGGAACAACGAACTTCGGCTTAAAAGGGTAGTTTTCCGATCATCGGACTATTTCAATAACATTTACTAGTTAGTGGTCTAGATTTGCTTTCTCCTATACTGTTTTTTTTATATCCTACCTATCTACTTACCCACAAACACAGGACCTTCGTTAGCCTATGTCGTGAGTACAACAAAAAAAGATCTAGCAAGAACTCTATTATTAGGTTGGGAAGCCAAAATACTAAGATAGGCAGTGTCTTTTTGCTTATATGGTGGGCACGCCACTGGTAAGTATTGAAGTTTCATCAACTCACGTTGTCTGCCAAGTTCTGCGGCGCCGCGGCGTGGAGCAACGCAGCGGCGGCGGCGGCGGCGGGCGCGTCGGGCGGCGGCTGTGCGCGCGCTGGGAAGCTCTGCTTCCGACGCGCCGTGCCCGCCACGCCGCCGCCACCCCCGCAACCCCGACCGGACAACCACTCGCCGTTCTGTCCGAACATCGACAATGTTAATTACGGCTACACCATAAAAATCTTCTTCGTCATCATATTTGACAATCATTATCTTGACATATTACATTAGAGATAATCAGGTAGGGATGACATTATCTTTGAAATATTCAAACATATTAAGTTAAGTTTATTTACCAACTTATTAATCCAAATTAAGTTTATTTATTTTAAACTACCCAAACCCGGTCAACAAAGTTTTGCCAATAAACATTATTAACAGTGTTTCCCTACTATTATATGTATGTATTATTATTATGAACTTTCCTCTCAAATAACTCCATCTATTACTTCTATTACTCTTTAGTAATAAAATCACATGAAAATCTGATTTGGCGTTTTTTTTTCCTATACGATACAGAAATCATTTTATAGACACTTAACAACATATTTTTGTATGCATCCTAGCTAGAACACAATCTGTATAGTCAACATATAAAATTACAATATAGATACTAGAATGTTGAAATATAATAGTGAAGATTAGTTTTAATAGAGATGTTTAAAAATTGATGAAATAGATTCAGGAGCAAAAAATAAAAGAAATAGTTAACTGGTTAGTCCGACAATAATATTTTGGGACCTGAGTCTTTATTTATTTCTGTATTTGTCCATTTCTTTTTTGTTGTAGGTGCTTTTGTTTCATGCTGATATGTATATGGAGAATTATTCACCGAAACATGAATCGATTGACTTAAATCTGGGTTCATTTTAGCCAAACGCTCACTGTCGCACCTGCACTTACAGCGACATCACACACAGTCACCTGACCTGAATGATTCCACTCGGCCAACATAAAGAATACTTTTAGAAAATTTGCTACATTTGACTGTTTTCATGTGTTATTAATACGGATCGTAAAATGCATGCCAATTTCATTGAAAAAAAAAACTTGATAGCGACTTAATTAGACAATCTTCTAGCAAACTTGCTTTCAATAAAATTGTCTCGCATTTTACGATCGTTGCATATTCATGTGCATGTTTTTATACATAACAGTCAACACCGTTAATAAAATATCTAGGTCATTTTTAGATTTTGATATTTATTTCTTTACCTTACTTAATATTGGGTATGTGAAATCTTACAATGAAAATTCAGTTTAATTATAATTATATTTTCTACTTAACTTGTGTTAACAATTCAAACGCAACACAATTGATCCATAAATTCAGAAAGTAGATTCCTACATGTCTGCTATTTCTTCATGTATTAGTACAGGGTAATAATCTATCTATATATATATATATAAAAGAAAGTCGTGTTAGTTACTCCATTTATAACTCAAGAGCGGCTGAACCGATTTGGTTGAAAATTGGTGGGGAGGTAGCTTAGAACCGGGAGACGGACATAGGATACTTTTTATCCTGATCCTGTTGGTCGCGTCGCTATATAGAGGGCGTTATAGTTTGTATGAAGAACTGAAATTACGCGGATGAAAACGCGGGGCGTCCACTAGTTTTCTATAAAAAAAATGCTAAGTCGATGACAACAGCCAATTGCTGATAGGCAGTAACAAATGCGGCCATCTGCCCCGTACCATGAGGTCTTATAGCGATGTTGTTCTCGCTGTGTGACAGGGATAGTGCTAGATGAGTGACTCAGACTAAAAACAACTAGACTTGCAATCCGAAACTGACGTTTACAGTAAAACGAGACAACGATATGATAAACATGCACGAGTGAAAGAGCAAGAGATATTTATCTTCTGTCCCATACGGCGCAGCAGTGGCGTACACTGGCTTTTACGACAAGGTAGGCAGTAATCCCCAAGGATTGACACCTATGTATAGGTGTCTTTACGAAATATATGTAGGTATCTAAGAGCAAGAGATATTTATCTTCTGTCCCATACGGCGCAGCAGTGGCGTACACTGGCTTTTACGACAAGGTAGGCAGTAATCCCCAAGGATTGACACCTATGTATAGGTGTCTTTACGAAATATATGTAGGTATCTACGCACCGACAAAACACAGGACCTTCGTTACCCTGTGTCGTGAGTATAACAAAAAAAGATCTAGCAATAACTCTATTATTAGGTCTGGTAGCCAAAATACTAAGGTAGGCAGTGTCTTTTTACCTATATGGTGTGCACGCCACTGCGGCGCAGGTATAGCAGGAGTAAAAATGACAGTTTCGGGATCTGTATCCACTCTGGATCCATCTACTTCTGGAAGTACATCCAACTTCCTCCAACAATCCAAGAGAAACACTGAGGGTACTACGCGGCTTGCAAGTCTAGTTGTGTTTGGTCTGAGATGATTGGTATAGCAGTCTCACAGACGCACAGCGTAAACGATATCACTTTAAATACCTCATGGTACGGGGCCTGGTACCCAGTGGCGTGCACACCATAGGCAAAAATACACTGCCGACACTGCTAACAAAGGTCCTATGTTTTGTGAGTGAGTAGATAGACCTATATTTCGTAAAGACAAGTTACCTATACATAGGTGTCAATCCGTGGGGCTTACTGCCTACCTTGTCACCAAAGCCAGTGCACGCCACTGCTGGTACCTAAGCACCTTTATGAGGAAAACGATGAAGAAAGTAATTGAATGAAAATCATAATAAATGCATGTTTCAGCTCTAATGCTCTTAGCTATTCAACTGACGTCTAGAACATATTACTGCCGGTAAAAATGTCACGTCAGGATGAAATCGATTTCCTATCAGTCAGCGCAGCATACTCTTCCGTTTTCCTCACGTGACGGCCAAGAAGGCTATCTACTTGATACATTCGTTTCTCGTGACATAGGCCTTGGACGAATTACCGCTTTTTTAATATGTCACAGAAGTAACATATTGAGTGTTATTATTATGGCTATGTCCTAAA
>SJJU01026710.1:0-11593 GCA_012932125.1 Conopomorpha cramerella | reverse complement strand
ATCTCCATTTGTCACGGTCCTGACATACCTCTTTCGCTTCATCTACATTCATACATCTTTTCATACATGACCTCCGGTTTCGAGTACTTTTTAAGCCACCTTCCGCCAGGACATCACCAATCTGGTCAATGTAGGTATGTCCTTTTGGAGCGACGTCTACTCACCCGGTCCATTACATCACCCATATAAATATTTTTCGTCAATCGACTTTTATCCATTCTCTCCATATGTCCAAACCACCGAAGCATGCCCTTTTCAATTTTGGTCACTACATCTTGTTTCAAACCGCAACTTTCTCTTACCACACTATTTTTTATCCTGTCTTTCAATTTCTCGCCTTTCATGCTCCGCAATGACCGCATTTGTACGGCATTTGACTTAGATGAAAAGAAGATATTTTAAATGTGGTCCCACGATAAGAAAGTTAGGGTTTGATGATAGCAGACCAGATAAATCGAGAGGAACTTTAAAAAATCATAGAGGTGACTATTATTGGATGAAATGGGTACTTTTTAAAGTGAAACTTTTATAACATCTTCTCAAACTTTTTCGCCTGTGTTGCATGTCGCGTGACGGCCGGCCGCGGAGTAGGGATAAAGTGAAAGCCGCTCATCAGAGCAGCCAAGGCTAATATGGCGGCGTCTCTCAAAAATGTTTAGTTAAATGTCAAATGTGAAAAAAAAGTTTCACTTTTACTGTGGTTTCGTAAAACCACACAACTTTTTTTTCTTTAAAATTATGTTGTTCTTTTTTTTGAACGCCTAACACTACTAGGATTTTAAGTAATATTGATAATTGAAAATCTCTATTGCCAATATAGTTTGCACGACGCAAGAAATGTTCAGCTTCAATTTTATTTCATGTAGAGGAGGATAGAGGCAAAAAATGTCGTTGCGTAAATTATATGTAACAAAACATATCAGTGAAGATTCTGTACACTTCTTCGGTTTAGACACGATTTCCCCCGATAGGTCCCATTCCCTGGTAATTTCGGGAATTCCTTTCTTAGTGCATCCCTGGTACCTAAACTAAGTCCCTGTATAATTTTAATTTTAAAACGTAGGAACGTTTAGCCGTTTGGGCTGTGCGTTGATTGTCAGTCAGCTTCTGCTTTCGTATATTTAGTTAGATGTGAGATCTTTGTTCAACTGAGATATTTTTGATAACATAATGTCACTAAAGCCCGTTTTCTGGAACAATACAGTTACTGTACAATATACAGTTTTTATGTATATACTTAGTGTGTCTCTTTGATATGACGATTACAGTGGGACAAGATCTGTAATGAGCGTTTTATTCTGTGACACGATAGACTAACATTTTACAACCGTTATTTATTTATTTATTTGAACACTATGGAAAACATACAGCATTATCAATCCTTATTAAAATTAGGAGTTGGTTAGAACTTAAGCCGAACAGTTTCGACCCAACCGATATACGATTTTGTTTGGATATGTGGTTGAGTCCATGTTTACTTTTCGTAAAAGTTGTTCAATACAATTGATGGACAGGATTCGATAACGGGAGTAAAATGTTAATTGTCGAGGCGCAGCTACATTTAACATCATCATGATTAAACCCTGAGGCTGGAAAAAATGAACTTCTTACTTTAAATCCCAAATCAGGATGGATAAAACCCACGTGCTAAGTTTATCGTCGATGTGCGTGTTTCTGATGTTTTCCTTTACCGGCGCTTATGGATGGACCTCTTAAATCGTCGGTACAAAAATGAAGTAAACATGACAAAAAGTCCGGATAATTTTAGTGAGCACTTTTATTGATGTATATTTTAAAATCTACACATTTTTACACTTAAATAAAGTATTTCATAGATTAAAGATAAGAATCAGCTAAGGATTGAAATATATTTTTTTATGTAAAGAATAAAATGATGAAATATTTACAATAGGTGCCTAGCTACAGCGAGTGAGAGTGACAGGCGTTATATCCGTCACATAGGAGGGCACCGATATACATACCAGCTTTATGATGTTAGGTTACGGCAAGCTTTAGAGCGATTCCCGTAATATTACTGATCTCATCATGACTCGCAGATTCGAAATTTGGACTGCTTGGTGGTTTCATACCGTAATAGCCCCTGCACTAACTAGCATGAGTAGCGGCACCCTAATGTAGAGCCTGCTACAAACAGTACGGTACAGCACTTGTTACTACTCTAATCTACCTAACTACTTATTGTATACACTTGAAATATTGTATTGTAAATGGTAAATACCTACTTAGCCAAATCACTAGTACTTACAATCTTCATATTATTATTTTAAGAATTAATTACACCAATTTAATACTTAAAAACGACATTCCTTAGCAAACTTTTATAGTAGCAATTAGATAACATTTTGTTCAGTAACTCTTAATGTGATAGTTACAACTTGACTCTCGCGAGAACTATTGGTAAAATATTTTTTGAAGAAACGAAACAATGTACGTCTTAGGTAATTTATTTCCTGACAATAAAGGTATACCTACTGACTACACTACCAATTAGTAAGCTATTTACAGAATCATAAAAATCTATGTGTGTGTTGTCATTAACATCAGTGATGTAAATATTTCATTAAAACATTTATGATTACTTCCTATTCCACAAAAGGGCTAAATTTATTTCCGCCAATATGACCACCACATTGCTATTCAATAACACTAAGTAATCTTCAAATTCTCCTGTTTTTCATAGAGTATCTTAGTCTGTCAATAGAAAACTGTATAAAGTATCTTTGAGATCATCAACGCACCACACTGCATTGTTGCACACGTGATCCATCCCGGACGCCGCTTACAGCACCGTCCAGAACTTCTGGTACCCCTAATCGGAGAAGCCTTCATTGGTGGTGTTGTCGGAGCGCGGCGAGGTGCCCGGCGACGGCTGCAGCTGGCGCCCGTACATTAGCTCGCTCGGCGGCATGAACGACGCCAGGTAGTCCGGCGGCGGCCGGATCACAGTCGGCAAGTAGCCCGTGCCGGAGTAAGGCGGTGTCAGAAACCGTCTCGACGGCGAAAACTTGAAGCTCTGATTGGTCAAAGGAGAGAACGCAGATTTCGATTGGTAGCTCTGCATGTACGGCGGCGACTCCTGCGTGACGGAGTACGGGGACGCCTGCTCCGGGCCGCTGATCATCATCTCCATCGCGGACACCACGTCGCCTTTACATCTGTTGAGTATGCTCTCGATGTCTGTGCGGCTTCTTCTCGGGAACACTTTTGCTAGGACGTCTACTGGAGATTTCTGGAATGGGGTAGTTTCTTCCGGCTCGTTGTTATCCTTTCTCTCTCTTCTGTTATATTTTCTGAAGTCAGTGTTTTCAGGCCATTTGCTTTCGTCTTCCTTCTTGATGGGTACTTCCTTCATGGAGAGGTTCTCTGGTGTTAGATTGGTGTCGGTTTCTTCCGTTTCCTCCTCGACATTGAGCTCGTGGTCTGAGGGGGAACGAGGTGGCGGGGACGGGGCCGCGGGGGCGGACGGAGACGGCTGTGGAGGCGGCTCTGTCGGCGGCGACGGGCTCGAACTCATCTCCGTGATGCGGGCACGTTTTTGAACTGTTGACAAAAAAAATATTAAATTAAAATTTGGCTACTTGGTAAGAGACGTTCCAACGGTCTTCTAAGGGATGTGTGACCTTAGGTAGTTTCTGTGCGTCTTGATCCAGCAGAACAGGGAACAAACGTAGAAAGTACATGCAACGTAAAAAGCGCTACCACTTCTAATACAACAGTGATTACAGAACGAGACTTGAAGTGAAGAGTCGCCACAATGAAATGTACACACTCTTGCCTACTTCACTTAGGAAATGCACTCTTCGCTTCATTTTACACCCTACCACCTTGAGAATATGTGCGTAAATCGTTAGGCAAGGAAAACAAGTGATTGTATTTTGGTGAGCAATTAAGAATCAAGTGAGATTTCATTCGTGTGTGCAATTTTAATGGGCGAAGTTATTGTTTTTAAATCGGTAGGGGGTTCGAGAGGCGCGGGTCGCGGGGCGGGGGGAGTCGATCGTGTGCCGGAAATATTCGTTCACAATGTTCAATGTACTTATGGGTGGCTAAGTAAGTACTTAGCTGGGGTAGGTATACGGTATATATTTACGACACAACTTGCGACAATAAATCTAGGAATAATGTTTTAACAAATTAGTTACAAGGTACGGGCATTATGATGATAAGTATGTACATAATAAATAATGTATCACCTGGAGGTTTATTCAGGCTATGAGCTAGTAACTTGTAACTAAAGGCCCATATTTGCATTAAAATGTACTAAATGTGTGCCGAAAGGTCCTTGTGATCCTAAGGTTCTGTCTCCCCCTTACGTGCAGTGTATGATGATAATAATGGTATTTCATATCTATTTATTTATATTTGGAACACCAACAGTATGTACAACAAACAATACACAAATACAAACAATAAATGCTCCAGTTTTGTACAGAACACCAATTATAGCTTAACACAGCATACCTACTCTTTGGGTTTCTATCCAGCGACCGTTTGACCAAACCTCAGCTAAGATAAAGTTACTAATAGTTGGTTTGTTGTTATCATTATTATTGCTATTCATCTAAAGTTTCATCGACATTAATATTTTTAAATAAAGCATATTCTGCAAGGACAATCACCAACCAACACTAAGATCTTTTTTTAACTAAAAAAAACTCACGGCTAAGCGATTTCATCCGCGCAACAAAACCTCAATGTGATGTTAAAAAAAATAAACAAACAAAAGAGTAAAAACTGTGCCTCTTGAAGAAACCTTTTCAAAGCGCCCGCCTCCGCCGACCTTTCAAAAGATTTCATTAAAATAATACGCTATTTTTGAACCACAAAACATTTATTTCTTTCTTTTATTCAAAAACACACTGGCCATTTTGAATATTATTATAGCTGGAGGGTAAGAAAGAGTTAGAAATATGTTTTTGTTTGCGTTAAAAGAGTATGGAGCGTTTCATAGAATTTGAATGCGAGGCAGACATCTGCTTGTGTATAAATAATTTGAATACACTTTTGTGTTTCATTGTACATAATTTACTTTGTATGGGGATGTGTTTCCGTAACTCGATATT
The DNA here is from genome assembly GCA_012932125.1 of Conopomorpha cramerella. Classification (NCBI taxonomy): domain Eukaryota; kingdom Metazoa; phylum Arthropoda; class Insecta; order Lepidoptera; family Gracillariidae; genus Conopomorpha; species Conopomorpha cramerella. Next base: position 6,509 of record SJJU01026710.1, on the reverse strand, counting down.
GGTGAGCGATCATTGTTGTTTGTTGGTTTTTCCCGGACTTTTCTACTGGTCTACTTTTTCAGCTACTTACAGACATTCTAAAATTTAGGTTTTGAAGACTTACTGATCTTCAATATAAATACAAAATAAAACAATATAAATGTGATACACTGTTAACACAAAAAATAAAAAACACATTTTCTAAATCGGTTCAGTTAACCTCGAGACCACAGATTAACAGCACCTCTTACACGAGTGAAACATATTTTAGTGTTTCTATTTTGTGCAGTTCTTATTACCTACTTTGTAAAATAGTAATCTCACCGTAATTAGCTATTAATCGTCATTATAGCTGTTACTATAATTGAACCTACTTTATACGTAAGTATGCGGAACGCTATCGATTCTAGGGAACTTGCATCAAGAAAAGCTTCCGCATACAAGCTGACAGCTCACATAAACCCCCCTCGAGGTCCACTGTCAACGTGTAGAGCTCTATGTGTCAGGGAGTGGACAAGTTGCCACGCATTGTCCACGCTGTCCACCGCAGCCGCTACTATATCAACGCGACAATGGAGCGAGCGCAGCGCGCACTGTGTGTGCGTCGTCCGAGGCCGCATATAGATGTCGTTACTTGTCACTCCCGCTGAATATATCCTTTAGTACATGGAATGGAAACAAATATTGTTTTCCCATATTGTAAACCTATGCGTCAACATCGTAGAGGTTATGGCGTTGGAAACCTGTGACCTGTCCTTCTGACCAGTGTAACTCTAAAATTGCAATCCGTGTGGTGACTGCGAATAGTATTCTATTCAATGTGTCACCACCCCAGCCCAACTTTCAACAAGCGACCGAGGAAAGTGTCCAGAGAACGGGCCGCAGCGCTCTCTGTGAGTTAAACCACAACGCCAATGCGATCGCCAACCCGCCTGTCAAGCGTGCCGAATATTGGCATTTCCTCTCAAATGATCACGGAAATCAATGGGGGAAACACTCGTCCAGCAGTGGACGTCATGTGGCTGATGATGATGATTCTAATATTTGACAAATTCGCAGATTACGATAATTCGGCGGTCGGGTAACCCAATCCGTTTTGGAGCTTACACAAAATTTCTAGAAACACCTTAACCCTAGTGTGGTGGCACACCCCGCCCCGCCGTTAGTGATAACAATTTTTCAGTGTCGACGACGAATGTGGCCTATCTTAGTGTAATGCCCCCCATGTCACCAAAGTGATTGGCACGTTGATACAGGGTACTGAGCGGACTACAGGGTATCGCTTACATCGTTAAATCAATGCGGCAATTAGCAGTACCTTCCTATGTGTTTTATTTTTACGGAGAGGAAAAGCAAAAGCCAAATCTGCCGCGTAGCCAGTCGACTGCGGCCGGACCATTTTGCAATAAATACAAAAAAAAGATTTTGTCACCAATTACCAAATTCGGACTGGACTATGAAAACCGCTGTCAAAGTAAAACTTTAGGCAAAGCTGACCGCAACTCGCAAACTGTCGAGTGCTTTTATGCCCAAAGCTATAAGTCATTGACGGGGCTGCCCTTAATTAGGAACCAATTGATGTATGTATAACACGAAAAAAGTACGGATATAGGTACCTATGATAGTGTTTTTGTAAGGGAAATTTATCGAATCACGAGTGTCTTTTTTTGCTATCTAAGGTGAAAACTCGTTTCTAATACAATGTACAAGAATGTAATTTCTACATACAATTCTATCGCACATTCGCTCCGAGTAGCAATAAAACACTTATAATATGCACTCTTTCTAACGTTCAACTTTATCCGGGCGATTCAAAACCGAATTAAAATATTGCATTAAATTTAACCCATTACTCTTACACTGACTGGAAAAAATAGACCTTTCACAATTGCAAAGATTGTTGTTAATCCTTCCCCGGATGAGACCGGCAGAGCGGCGGAGCTCAGCGCCGCCCGCCCAGCGCCGCCCGCCCGGCTCGCCGCGGCCGCTCGCATTCAGCGGTGTAATTAGCGCTCTTTTATTATATTTCTGTTTTGTTTATAAACGGCCTTCTGTGCTCTTAATGGGGCATTCGTTGCCACTCCGTATTACTTTATATTATACCTACTTGAAAATGGGAATATTTTTAAACTTCTGTTGCAGAAACAAAAAATATTTATAAATCAAACTAGCTGACCCGGCCAACGTTGTTTTGCCACTGTACATTACTAACAGTGCTGCTATGTTATGTATGAATTATACATATAAAGCTTACTCTAAAATCAATCTATCTATTAAAGACAAATGCATCAACATTCGATACATAGTTTTAAAGATCTAAGCACACGTGGGAAGCGACTTCGTACTATACTATGTATTGATTGGTGATGATGAGCCAAACATACCTACGGGAGATCGTGCATTTATGTGTCAAATTTTATTAAATTACAATTGTATTTCCCAGAGAGCTAGACAGACATCAAAATAGTTAATATAAAAATGATAGTTGTAACCATCGCACCAGGAATAATCGAATAATATATGTACTGAATAATACTTTTTTTCTTCAGCGGCCACATCTCCACCCTCCGGTAAACAACTCCCATCTGTCATAATAAAATTTACTCAATTTACAGCATTACGGGCACCCCGCCTGCTCGCGAAGAATGCAATATAGCGGCAGTCGGCTCTTCATTATTAATTTCCCGATTCGGCGACAATGGGCGACTGCCAGCGACCGGGAACAGTAGCGTCGCGTCGCCTAATTTGATTGCAAAAGGTTAAGCTCCTTTGATCTGTTGAGAATTTGTATTAGTAGCTAGGGTTGTGTCATGCACCAGTGTATATTAGTATTAGGTTTAACTACCACGCGACTGTTTTCATATCGGTAACATGAGAGGTAAGTAAGGACTATTATTGCGGTGCGATTTTTTACAACATTACCCATTGATAAGCAAATATGAAGTCAATAGTTGATATGTTCTACGAACTATTCCTAACAGGATTACTATGGTTTTATTGGAAAAAAAACTACCTACTTATTGTACTGAATTCTAAATAGTATCTAGAATCCAGTCTCTAGAATCCAGTCAGAATTACAACATGAACGCACATTACGGCTTATTGTTTCAGACCCTAAATTAATCTAAGTTATTCTATAAAAAAAAACTTTATGTCGAAATTTTGCACAACCCCTAAAAAGTAATATAGCCACGCCGTATCGCTAATCCCACAATTTAATGCTGCTGCACAACTCGAAATACATCTCTAAAATTACTTCTCAATATAATACTTTAATTGCTCTGAAATAGAGTTCATAACCGTATAATTAACTTACAATAGAATAATCGTACAATTGGTTTTATGTTACCACCCGCCGATGCTCGAGACTCTCACTTAACAAATATTTTCTACTAAAATCGACTGTAAAGGTTAGATATTAAAGTTCAAAATGTACTGTAGAAGGGTCCTAGTAAATAATCAGGTGTCGTAAACAATTGGTCAGGAGGAGGGCTACTGGCTATTGTCCGGAGTTCGGGAGCGAGCCGCGGAAGGGGTGAGTCTGGAATCAGCAGTCAGGAGTTGACTGTTTCCGAAAATGTTTCTAACCACTGAATTTGAAATTTAGTTAGAAAAAGTTTCGTCGTTGTTTGCAAGTAAAAACATGAAATTAAACTTTCAAATGGTAAATTGTAAAAACTAAAGTCAACCTTCAAAACTTTATTGTAACTAAGTGTACATTAGGGCGCAACAACATAATATTCAATGCGCCAAAAATAGCCTGACTTCGAACTAGGTCTCTGAATGACTGAACATTCGGGTCATCAAGTTTCAATCAGTGAAGGAGACACAGCAGTGAATACATATGCCATAATGAAAAATAATCGAAAAAATATACCTACTAGTACTGATCATTTTAGAACTAAACCTTAACTGACTAAGGTAGTATGAAAAAATATGTATGGAGCATAGAGTTATTAGAATCTTACCACCTAGGAACCAAAGGAACGTAGTATAACAGCATTATTTTTTAAGGCTTTGATTGTTAAGCTGAAATTTACCTCCTAGGCACTTATGTCAAATACCAACTGATGAAAATAATCACAACCTCTGTGCTTTAAATCAAAGATCAATAATGTTGGTAACAGAATAATCTGTTGACAATGAGATTGAAGAGCAACAAATGAAACCTTATCTAAGTTGGAACCCTGGAACCCTCTCGCGGCGCGCTTGCTGCGGACACGCGGACAATACCCTCATTGTTTATGTATGGATCATTGTTAATGGATTATATTAGCATTTCCTAACCTATGCGAGTGGTGGCAAAGTTTTGCTTATACCATCAAGAGACATGGCCCTGTGGTATTAATATAACTCATATCCAGAACCCACAGTTGAGTAACCACTGACAGGAACTTCGGGGATAGTACTGTATACAGGGTGGAAGAAAGTTATGGGCCCTGGAGCGGAACTGCTCTAAATCCTTTAGTTAGTTGTCATTTTACTAAAAGGAAACATTCCTTTATTTTTAAAAAGAAACAAAACTGCATTAAAACATTTTTAAGTTTTGCTAGTATTAACCGGATATCGAACCGACTAAAAATTAAAAATTAACCTTTATATATACAGTGCTATCCGCGAAGTATATATATTTAAATATATTTGTCCGACATTGGGCTCCGAAAGCGTTAAAATCAGCGTCGGTCAGTGTACTAATAATAATCAGAACCAGAATATTGTTTTTAGCAATCCTCTTATGTTGTGTATTGAAAGAAATGGCACTATTCCCTACATCACAGTAGCCCCGTTGTTGGTGGCCTGATGTATCAAATAGCATCAGTGCTGAATGGCACCATTACACAAAATAACAGTCAACATTCGAACCCATCTAAAGGTGCAGAAAAAATAATAGAACAATTTAATGAAAACATGTTAGTGAGCGTGCTTCCCCGCTCCAATCTCTGGCGGGAAGCCCTTCGAGTGGCGAACGAGATAAAAACGAGAACCTGAGCCAATGTCGTAATATTAAAAAACAAAAACAAAACAAATAAAAAGTAAAAAGATTCCGCTATGTTACTAAGTAAAACCATACAAAGCATTATTAGGTAATTTGATAGTCCGCTCGAGGGTTCCCGGCTGCGCCCCAAGTCCGCCGACTAACGCCAGGCCCGGGGGTGGGCAGAGGCGGCTACAAAAAGTTGTCTACAGTATTACTGTGACATATGATCGGTTTCTTCAATACACAAAGGTAAATAATGCTTTTTACCTTTACTCAACAACAACCTCTTCAAAGGTTTCTAAGTACGTTAAAAAGTTTTGCCCCTTATTATAACGCTTCTTATAGCCGTTTAAATTTGAAAAAAGATTGAAATAATGTAATAATATGTGTGTAAGCATACAGATGACTACACTAATAGGATTTCCTTTTAATATTACACGTATTGTTTTCCACTATGCAAAGAAAATGGCAGCAAAACAAAGTGTACCCGTATCACAGTATATCTACCCATGAACTAAGCTGTCCCTGACATTTAAACAATTTATAGTTAAATAGGCAGATAACTACAAATCAGAATTCTTTAAAAAATTCTGATTTGTAGTTATCTGGTTAAATCGCACGCAACTAACAGATCTAAAAATTGTTATCACAGTTTCCTCAAGCATAAAATTGGTATGGATTCAGGGGTCATGTGGTTCCGGGGCCGCGCGAGGCGCGAGGGGCTGTCGGACTCAAGTGAACGGGCACGCAGCTTAGGGCTAAAGTTAACACAAGTGGCGTATCTAATGACCGCTTCTTTGTAAGACGCCTCTCCTGTGCGTTACTCACAGTAACGAGCCGCGCGGGTGAAAAAATACTCCACTATACAAGGGATCAAATTCAACATCATCCACTTGTTATAGAAATCGAAGTGGAAGTATTGAAAGTAGTCACTACTGCGTTATTATTCATTTAACAAATACGTAACGTAAAAAACGCCCTATCTAAAATTTTCTGAAACACCCTTCAGGGTTTGTTGCGTGTCGCGCACTGGTCCGACAGAGTTAAAAAGAATGATATTTTCGGCTCCATAGCGCTGTTTATTTTGTGTCCTACTCTAAGTTAGTCATTGGCATAGAAACATGTACCTCAGCCGCGTCACCCGTTTATCCCGTTCCCGTGGGAAATTCGGGGTACAAGGCCTTGTGTGTTATTCCGATTATAATTTACTAGCTGTACCGCGCGGTGTTACTCGCGTTTCTTTTTCGTTCCTTCGTCAAGTAACTTTTATTCGTTACAAACATCCATCCATACAATTCTTTACAATTAATGCATTCATTTCGACCAAATTTGGTTACCATAAAAACGGTTTTAGTGAGTTAATCTTAAATGATAGACATATACTGTCGTGGACATTTTTTTAGGTAATTTCAAGAGGAACAATCCATTCATACATACATTTTTGCTATCTTGAACCGTTTTCGCAGCGCACGCAACGGAAGCCCTCAATGGTGAATAATTTCTCCCGTTTTTTTTCCACATTTTCCATTATTTCATCGCTCCTAATAGTTGC
>SJJU01026706.1:0-12379 GCA_012932125.1 Conopomorpha cramerella | reverse complement strand
TGATGGGTCGACCGAACAAGGATGCTCAAGGAGAAAAGAAGAAGAAAAAAAAATTAAGACTTTTATTTTTACTTTTTGTTTTTGTAATGCATGTTCAACACTATGGATAAATCAAAATAGTTTTAACAAAAAAAGAACCGACTTCAACCCGTAAACTAAAAAGTAAAAAATAAATTTATTTCTTACAAAGTAATACGTATTTTCATTTAAGTTGTTCAATAATAAAAATACCTGATTAAATAATTATTTTAAAATATTGAAGTCGGTGCCAAGTAAAACAATATTTATCAATCTTTCTGACGATTATATTCATAGTTAGCAGGTATATTAGGTTAATATCGATTCATATTTTTTTCTCATACTGTTATTGTTTTGATTTATTTAAGTAGTTTGTAATTACTTAGTTAGCTTGTTGTAGTATTTACTTGGCACCGACGTCAATATTTTAAAATAATTATTTAAACAGGTATTTTTATTGAACAACTTAAATGAAAATACGTATTACTTTGTAAGAAATAAATTTATTTTTTACTTTTTAGTTCACGGGTTGAAGTCGGTTCTTTTTTTGTTAAAACTATTTTATTTTACGATTTTGAGTGATGGGTCGACCGAACAAGGATGCTCAAGGAGAAAAGAAGAAGAAAAAAAATTAAGACTTTTATAGTACCTACAATGCGACATTGCTTGGTAATGATATCTAGATGACATCTTCTTCGTTAGTTCTTATTCTGTTAGGTGGGATAAAATCTAAAGTACTGAATCAATTTAGATAAAATTTTAATGGGACCATCTTAAAAGTAAACCCTATCGAATGCAAAAAGAATTTTCAAAATCAGTCCATAAACGACGAAGTTATCCTCGAACAAACATAAAAAAATTTAATCTAAAGTACTGAACCAATTTTGATAAAATTTTAATGGGACCATCTTGAAAGTAAACCCTGTCGAATGCAAAAAGAATTTTCAAAATCGGTTCATAAACGACGAAGTTATCCGCGAAAAAACATAAAAAAAAAAAAAAAGCATATATACGGTCGAATTGAGAACCTCCTCCTTTTTTGAAGTCGGTTAAAAAGATGATAAAGCCTACAGAAAAAAAATACGAATTAATAAATTGCATAAACGCAAATGTAGCAACATCATCACAATATCGGAGACAAGTGAAAGGAACGCACTAAGATGGCGACACTGCTTATGATTTTATAACATCTTAGATTGACCAATGTGTTGCTGCACCATTGGTTTTAATTCAACGTCAATAATAAATAGATAAATAAACTCAAGTCCATTAATTCTTGAGTTTTAGGCTGTGATGTCACTGTTTTTTTTGTCTGACAATTTAATTAAAGCTTACCGTACGTTTCCACTGGCTTTTAATACATAATTTTTTTAAATAAACAGACAGTACTAAAAGTTTATACTGAGTATAACTGACGGTATTACGGTGCGAAATGAACCAATGATGGTAGAAGTGGTCAGGACGCCTAGCATTAGGCCAAAGGTCGTAGCGTCTTTTCCCGCCGCCAAAATAATCTTACTAATATTATAAACGGGAAAGTGAGTTTGTTTGTTTGTTCCGCTTTCACGCCGTAACTACTGAACCGATTGCTTTGAAATTTTGCAGACGTATAGTTAGGTCGTAAGTCCGGTTTAAATAATAGGGTACTTTATATATCGGAAAAATTTATATTCCCGAGGGAAAACAAAAATATTCCTTTATACCGCAATATAACCGAAGTCCATGCGGGCGAAGCCGCGGGCGGAAAGCTAGTATTTTAATAATGAGCATTTGTTGTGTGCGTCGGGATATTTTATATATCTTTTAAGCATATAACAGTCTCCTAGCACCCAAAGTACAGGGTATCCGCCTGCAAAATATATTTACATACGTCTCGGACCATAATAACGTATTATGTACCTACAACTGTTTATTTATGTATGCCACATTTCTAGTTAACGCAGTTATGATTATAGCGTTAATGAGCTATTAGACAGCATACACTTAAATAATCAAACGTAATGTCTTAATCATTTGCTGATTCAAAGATAACTCTGTATACTCACTATGTATTTAAATATAAATAAATCCATTCTAATATTATAAATGCTAAAGTAGTAGTTTTTGCGTTAAAGCAAGACAGACAGAGTTCTGTCTTGCTTTAACGCAAAAACTACTGAACTGATTTAAATTAATTTTGGAATACACCTACAGTATACATAGTTACATACATATAGCATAGTACGTATAAATAGTTTACATCCTGAGAAAGAAAATAGCAAACTTTTTATTTAAAAAAAATGTTGTAAAGCTTTGATTGGTAGCCGTGTGGTGACGGCGATTAGAATACATGTGTGTCTCCACTCCAGCAAAACCAGACCGAGGGAGCTCTCCAGAGGTATAAGTATTAGATGTCATAGCGTTGTAAATACGAGAGCGTAGCAGAAATGGTCTCCTGGGCACCTGTTCCAGTATTAACTTAAGTTGTTATCTCCTACAGGGTATTTCACAGTTTGCATTAAGGTAAACGTGTATGAAATGTCCCAGGATATTATTATGAAAACCCATGAACTTAGCTAACAATTTTCCTAAAATACATTTCTTTTTAAATCTTACGTAGGTAGGTAGTTTATTCGTGATCTAGAAGTATCATAAATAGGTTCTGTACATCCTGGTTATTCAAAAGTTTTATTTAAACACAGTGAACAAGCGTTTGACCACCATCCTGCCTGATGTTAAGCAGCGATGTGTTCTACGATGCACCACACTTGTTCATTAGGTACCTATTTACCCGCGACTTGAAGACTGTACTGCGCAGGAAACAGACTCCGGCAAGTCATTCCACATCCTGGCGGTTCTCACTATGTAATTGGACGCAAACCGTTTGGTTCTCGTAAATGGTAATTCCACGTGGTTTGAAAGACGTTATGCTGTTCTTCTGGTAATAGGTTACGCAACTCTTCGAAAAACACCCGATAGAGTTTAAACATGACTACCGGTTGCGAGTTCCTTACAAGTTACCGCTACAAAAAGGTAAACCTACATACGTTTTACATACATTGTTAAGTACATAATACGAAAAATGTCCCTTGGTAACGGCATCACGCATGAACGGCTGGACCGGCATCGCAATTTTTTTTATGGACAGTGTAAGATTGTAATTAAAGAAAAAAATAGTTTTGCGTAAAATTATACTAATTCAAAATCAATATTCAAAGATAAGACATAACAACGTCGGTCTGGTCCGGTAGCACAGAATACAAACACAGAAATTAAATCACAGAACACACTAACCCTCGTCGGATCATCAAACCGGTCATTGACAGAGCTTGCCATGTTGGTCAAAGTCCACATTATTCAGAGCACGTAGGCAATACGACTAGGAGTCATTTGATGGTCCACAAAACCAGTTGGCCAAATGCGAATAACACCAAAGAGGAAAAGTTTCTGATGCAATAAAAACTGTACTGCTTGTTTCCATGAAATATGCAAGGTTCAAAGTATTAGTCATGACGTAGTGAACAAACCGGTAAGTGCGAATCTGATTCGCGCTTCGAACGTGTTGGCTGTTTTTGGGCAACCCGTTAGATGCACAGATGGGTTAGGTTTTTCCTAATATTGTAGTATCCTATGTACTATATATACATATATATATATACATTTATTTACATTTGAAGCATAATTATTACTATGTATATGAAGATTTTTTAATGACATGTCAATTGCTATTTTCTGATTATAGTTTCTTTATAGTGCTATAAACCTTCCTTGGGTAAATAAATACCTAATATTTCATTTCTAGGGGAAACTTAAACGTGGTTTACCTATTAGGAAACTACGTATGGTCTGTCCGTATCTACTACGTAATTTCACTGTGTGGTTATTATCTTGTTCCAATTATACTTCATACTCCAAAAAACGCTTAGTACGCACCAGCCCCCCTAGCAAAGCACTCCAAGAATGACATGACAAGACATACCAAGCACTGCGATTGGTTGAAACAAGCTGAGTCGCACGATGTGTGACATAGCAGCCAATCACAGCGCGTATTTGCTCTATGTCGTGTCTTTCTTGACGCGCTTTGCTGGGGGGCTGGAGTAAATTATTTTTTAACCGACTTCAAAAAGGTGAAGGGTTCTTAATTTTACTGCATTTTTCATACCAGGTTTATTAAACGACAGTCTAATGGCGAGCAGAAACGCAATGCGTACAGACACTTACTATATGTACTTCTTATATGTATTATTCCAGCTCCTACTGAATCTCTAATCTCTGCCATTCACTAAGCGTCTGCTGTTGTTAACTAAGCACTGAAGTGCGAAAAAAATATTTCTTTGTTACCAACGAGGAAAACCGACCGGTTCTATAAGCAGGGTAATCGTAGCGTTTTTTTTAAACGAATTAATTTATTCTAATTACATATTTTCACAACAATATTATTGTGAGGTTATTCTTAATAGGGTCATCTATGAACCGGCTTCTTGATTTTTGCAACTGTTGGTGTTTGTTCAGTCATTGTTGATTTTTATTCGGTTACCTACAGTTCAGTGGAACAGGTTTTGGTTTGTATTCAGACCTACGTTATTGCTATTAAACTATGTTTTGCTGTCGCTTATATTTAAAAAGGTTAGTTACAAATGAAGGTCTGTGATCTTTGCCTACCCATTTGGGAAACAGGCGTGACCTATATGTACGTATGTTATTACAGCTGACAACTTGAGAAACAAATGTTGACCCCTGGTACATCTTCAGAATAGTTATTCCGCCATCATTAGTAAGGTCCTTAGTAAACATTCTTACATACATTGGATTCTATTCTATCTATACTACATGTAATTAAATTTGACCAATCAACTATTGATAACTATAAAAATACCTATAGACAGAGACAATAGAGACATAGAGAGATATATTTTTTATCATATTAGCCCGTACTCACGTACAGCTGGATTGTCAGCCCGTCGCATTCCCAATATTTTTTATCTGGCAGGCTACGAACAGTTGTGACGCGTTCGATCAGCGGAGCTGAAGAAAAAAATATCCTGCTCTAATGACCTAAGTGTAAAAGAGACAACTATGCTCAAGTGACACGTGATAACTTATTATAGTTAGGCCTTAGATCCACTCCGACTGTCGCCCCTACAGCTAATTAGACAAGAAGGAGTTGCCTTCGTGACAACACAGTAAAAGGCTTTGGTAGCATGTTGTAGTGAGCGATTTCATCAAAATTATCACCATAATTTCGCTGGTCATCATCATCAACATCATTAAGTTTAATGATATTTTTTTAATGTATTATGATCTCTATCTGTTTCGTTGAATGTCTTTCATTATGATACCCATTAACTACGTTTTTTTCATAACGTAGAGTTACTGCGGATTCATAAGGTGGGCAATTATATGTTATTAAAGTTGAGTCACTAGTCACTGCATGAATGTATTTGCGATGTCCAGACAAGTCTAGTATAAATTGCGGTGTGCGGGTTTCATCACGATGTTGTCCTTCATCGTATACTATGAGCGTTGCATAGCGTACATAAGTTTTGGAAGAGATACTCATTGGTATGTAGCATCTGTGGTCCAGTTGGTAGAGCGTCTGTGGTCCAGTTGGTCGGATAATTGACTAGTAATCGGGAGGTCGCGGGTTCGATTCCGGTTACTGGACTTGTACCAATGGGACTCTTCTTCAGAGCCTATGTAACCAACGCAACGTTCGTACGCTGAAGGACAACATCGTGATGAAACCCGCATACCACAAGGTGTGTGAACCCTATAACGGCGATGTGCTCACCCCCTGTCATGTTGGGTTTTTGCTTAGCAAGAGCCTCTGCCTACCCCACTTTGGGATTAAAAGGCGTGAAGCGTATATTATATTATTATATATATTGTTTACCTATGCTATATTGAGTGTAAAAGGATCCCGAGCAATGGTCTTAGAAACGCTGTTGGGTTCGTCAATATGAAAAATTTAAGACGATAATGCAGGGAAATGAAACAAAAAATCTCATCTCTATAGAAAATATACATTTTTTTATCTGCCTGAATGGGAGATAACATTTTGTATGGGGATTAAATTCTTTTTTCATTTCCTCGCATTGTGGCCATAGTAAAAGTTGTACATATTGACGAACCCAACAATGTTTCTAAGAATATAACTCGTGGTCCTTTTACACTCAGTACAGTATTGTTAAGAGGAAAGAAATTGTATTTTTCACCGGGATAAGAAAAAATAGGAGGTTCTCAATTCGATGGTATATTTCTTATGTTTGTTACCTCAAAACTTTGTTGACAACGGCAAAAGTCTTAATATTTTACTTTGTTGTAGTTGGTTATTTTTCCTTTTTTGTTTGCTAAGAAATTACTACTGTTTGGCGATTTTTTTTTTGGGTTAGTAATTTATATTGACAGCTAATAATTTATCTCGAAATTCTCCCTTCAGGACCCTGTCTCCATCCACGGCTCCACTAGTGTAGAATCCAGATGAATTTGTTAGTTCCGTGCTGTGTCGCCACCGACCGGTGGAGCCAACTTAACTACTTTTAAATAAATGTTTTTAAAAAAGGTTGCATTTTTAATGTGAAGAAGCTCGGTGGAGCCAAGTACACTTAAAATATTGGTAAATCAAGTGGTGCTGTGTCTCCACCGACCAGTGGAGCTAACGCCACTAACAAATTCACCTTGTCTCCACTAGTGGAGTCATGGGTAGAGACAGGAAATTCCCACGTCATTGACAGGTTACACCTAGATATCTGTCTCCGATATATTATTCGTCAATTAAGTTAAACGCAAGTGTAATTACTCATGATATGGAGCTCCTTATCGCTTATACATAGCTAATGAGTCTGCATACCCTGAACAATGATAAGTTACTAATTACATATAACCCGACTAACTACAACATCATATAGAAGTGCACAATATGTATGCACCGATTGTACTCCGCAAACCAGTTAGGTAACCTTTGTCGGTCATCGATCTTGAACCTTGCAAACAGGAAGTATGTGCAATAAACTGTACGCCCCGGAGATTTCTATACCTACATATAAGTAATTATAATGAAACGGCGTGTAGAACTGATTTTAAACGGTTTTGTAGTACATTGTACGGGAAGTTCAATGCAATACTTACAATGCTTAATAATTCACTTCCTAAATTGTTAGGTTGTCTAACAATATAATAATCATGGCCACTTTAGGTAGTTTTATTTAGTTTTTTCAGTGCAAATTAAATAAATACATCAAAATTCCGAGTTATTTCACACACGATAACCAGTTGACTCTAAACTATGATACGCTGTACTATGGGTGAAAGACTGATAAATTTACGTATAAACTTTTTATTATTAAAAAGGCGTCGGGTTCTATCTTTATCTGATAATGTAAAGCATTATGACATCGGCGGGAACCGAACCCGAGACCGCCCGGCTTAAAGGTATCTTGACCACTACACCTGTCCGCCCGGTCATCACAAAAGCAAATATAAGTATATTGTAAAAGTAAATGCACTAGTTGATTCTCGAAGTGTTTTATCCTGTTTCCTTGAGAATTTCGGAATAAAATAAGTCTGTGAACTAATTCGTGTCGTCAAAATCTGTCCAGTAGTTATACCGTGAAGAAATGATGATAACAAACATTCACACGCATTCACGTTCATTCATTTTAGCAATTATGTGCAAAGGTATCCCTTTACTTAGTGTCTGTGTTCCAGAAAAATAGTTATACCTAGTATAAATTATATTTTAATACTTAGGTATGTATGTTTTTTCTTGTTTTACTATGAACAAGCGTTTGACCACCATCCTGCCTGATGTTAGGCAGCGATGTGGTCAACGATGGAGCACACTTGTTCAGTAGGTACCTATTCACCCGCGACTTGAAGACCTTCAGACGGTACTGCGCAGGAAAAACAGACCTACTGAATACGCAAAATATAAAATTTGGTAAAATCGGTAAAGCCGTTTCGGAGGAGTACGGTAACTAACATTGTGACATGGAAATTTTATATGTTAGATATTTTTATAGGTGTTGATATGTGACGCGGAATTTTTGTCCCTAATTAAAGAGGTGTAAAGTCTCAAGTAATCTGTCATTGTTAAGGCGCTTACATTATAAATTAGGTAAGTTATTAAAAAAAAATACAAGAACCAATTTAAGTTCAAAGAAGATTCAACATCTTGGAAATAGCAAGTTATTGTCCCCGAGGAAATATAAATTGTAGTGGACTTCTATTAGGTATTGGTATCGTTGCTTGTCGGTTACAAAAGAGGAATTACTATGGCGGGCGGTTTCTGTACTTAAAACGTATTAATTGTAACCTATTTCATCAGTACACAGGATATTATATGAAAATACCATTTTAATTTGCTGGCATTTACTGTAATTTTAATAAACAGTTTAATTATGAATGACACTGTTTTAGGTTAAATACATTGTTTTAGATCTTACTAGATTAATTTTTCATATCCTTGGAGTTTCAAATAATATCAAATACTACCTTTTTATTTTATTATGTTGTCTTTTATGACTCGCGTTGGACCTGTTAGTCCTTAGCATAGGTTGCCTTTTAACCTATCTAGGATGCCAGGTTGACTTGTTCAAACTATTATATGTACATTTTTTTTAATTTAACTATAATATATTTGCAATGTAAAGGTACACATTTAGTAACCGATCTATAACTGTATATACTTTTGGTGGCAATCAACTTATTATTATTATTATTATTTTGGTGTTTTCAAATTAATTGTCTCTCCATTAGGGCGGTAAATAATTATCACTACTGCGGGCTTGTGGTCAAACAATAATGATGTTTGTTAGGAATTAAGAGGAATTTGAGGATGACAAAAATTTGCGAACAATCCGGCACGTATTGAGAATGACTGCTTTTTCTAAGAGTATGTATGTGAGTGGATGAATGCCTAGTGTAGTGAGACTGCTGCGGAGTGTGGTGGGGATTACGCCCGTTGATGACAACACTATGGGGACAGTTTTTACTGTGTCCACCTGCCACTGCGTTTTAATTTCAATAGATAGGTCTACGTATTTTGTAATTATTCGTGAGTGGTTGGATTTATGGTTGTGTGTATTAGGCACTGCAGTATCTATTGGGTATACTGTTTTGATGAGTTTATCTAGGAGTGTAATGTCAGGTCTATGTCAGGCGTATTGTGCGTTCTGTGATTATTGTACGATCCCAGTACAGTTTGTGTGTGGTTAAATAAAGTACAGAATGTGGTGTTTATTTATAATAGGCAGATTTTTCTTGTATGAGTTTATGTTTCAATGCAAGGTATTGATGTATAATGGCTTACGTCAATGCCCTACACACATTTTCGTATGAAGGTTTTGTCACGCCATTTTCACCGCGTACGCCGCCAAGCAAATATTAGCCTTTGAAAAGGAGACCCCTTAGCGCATTCCTAGTTTGAAGTCAGGTCCAGCTTTAGAATGCCAGCTTATTTAAATTGATAAATGTAATATTTCTCTGTTTCACGTTTTGCGTGTTTATCAGCCTTTGCCTCCAAGTCTTCGACGATAATAATGAATGTGAACTTCGAAAACGACCCTTCAATTTTATTGTGAATGTTCCGTTCGAAGGTTAATAAACTCTGATTTGAAAGAGACGGAAGGAAAGGGTAAATTAACTCCATAAATGAATCATGGATGCTGTGAAGGAGAGTCAAAAGATCTTTATTTCATCGTAATAAGTGCTATTACATAAAAATATACAGTAGCATAACACAAAGCTTGATGAAAGTCACGTATGTTTTGACAGTTGAAAAACAAAAGTGAAACAAGGGCGACAAGAAGGGCGTTCTTGTCTTTTCAAGCGACTTCCAAAAAAGGGGCATTTCTCAGTTCGACCAAATGTGCTTTTTTATATTTCGCGGATAATCGCTTCGTCGTTTTTGAATCCATTTTGATTATTAGTTTAATATTTGGAAAAAAGATTTCATCAAGATGGTCTTACGATTAAGGCAGCATGATGGAAAATCCGATAAATAGAGCGGAACTTTAATAAATCATATGAGCCCACGAGTAGTAATGGTAGAAGTGGGATCTTTATTCTTTAAAATTATAACCTTCATAAGATTCCAATTTTCTCTTAGATTTTGAACTCTATTGACATTATTTAATTATTACCAGTCGAAGAGTGTAGCGTCTGTGGTCCAGTTGGTCGGAACCTTGACTTGTAACTGGGAGGTAGCGGTTTCGAGTCCGGCTACTGGACGTGTACCAATGGGACTCTTTATGGTGAAAGACAACATCGTTGAAACCCGCTCACCACAAGATGTGTGAATCCTATAACGCTGATGGGCTCGCCCCCTGTCACGTAGGGTTAAATACGCTTGGTGAACCGTGGGCATTTACTTTAGTAAGTGCCTCTGCCTATTCCGCTTTGGGATTAAAAGTCGTGAAGTGTTTTTATTTTATATATTTTTTTTATTTACCAGTCAAAACTTTGCCAATTGGCAGCGTCGTGTTAATTTACGGGAATCGGTCCAGTAGCATGTCGCTAACTGGCACGTGTATATTTATTCTGATTACTCCATCACATATGTACATACCGAGTGCTATACTCTGAAAAAAAAAAATAACGGAAAATCTACCTAAATCAGTGGACAGCTACTGTTAGATATTTCACGTTAAACATACATAACTTTTTAGCGACTTCTCAATTCGACCGTATTATTATATTTGTTCGCGGATAACTTCATCTTTTATTGATCGATTTTGATAATTGTTTTTTTTATGTTGGCAAGAAGGTATTTTAAAGGTGGACTACCGTGGACACGAATTCAGGGTTAGATGATAAATTAATCGGATAAATCGAGTGGAATTAAAAAAAAACAGAAGTGTAATTCGCTTCTTTTTTTCTAAAATTATATGATGAAATATTTCATTATAATTTATAATCTAACAATAACCTAGAGGTATAATGGATACATTCAATGGGGTTCTAAGTGGGGTTTTGGCAAGTGAGAAAATTATTCCTTTTATTTGATTCTCTCCGATAAATTTTAATGTAAGAAAATTGTGACGATTTTGTAACGGTGTCTATAGAGATAGCGGTTCGGACTAATAGTCATACTTATGTCTTACGTTTCTATTCTGAAAGAGTAATCTGTAGTCAAGTGTCGCTTGAGCAAAGTTTTTGTCTGTTTATATTTATACACGATTAGAGCGAGACGAACGTTACTTTCGCAGATTCAAAAGGAATTGAGAGGAGTTTCAGGAACTTCGAGTGATATTGTGTGATAGTGACAGTGCTATCGCTGTCCTTGTCACACAACATAAATTATTTTATCATATAACTGTATAACGTACGGTGCCTGATATAAGTACGCACTAAAATGATTTTATTCAGTAGGAAGGGAACAGCTATTTAGATAAGGTAAAGGATGTGCGTATTCCGGAAGAGGAGACACTTTGGTCCTATGTCATAATGTGGTCTAACTTTAGTTCTCGTCGAAAGATAATTTGGGTTTGTGAACGACAGAATGAAAACACGAATTAGTGACGTATCGATAAAAAGACAGTTACACTATAATTTATTTAATCACGATAAATATAAAATACGAGTGACGTGTTAATGACAAAATTGTATGCATGCTATTGTTCACTTTTGCGACTTACTTAACCAGATATTTATTGTTGACCATTGTAACTCGTAATCTTGTAGTCTTTTTAGTAAAACCAAATATATATTATAGATATCTTTATATATAAGAAAGTCGTGTTAGTTATACTATTTATAACTCAAGAGCGGTTGAACTGATTTGGCTGACAATTGGTGCATACGTAGCTTAGAACCAGGAGAAGGACATAGGATGCTTTTTATCCCGATCCTGTACGATACGTGGCGATAAAGAGGGTGTTTTATATGCGATATAACTAGCACGCGTGACACGTATTTTTTTACATATAACTTGGCACTAGATAGTAAATGATGATAATTTAAAAGCTCAGTTCCGACTCGGGAAAGTCTCGGACTGCACGAGACTTTCCCGAGTCGGAACAGAGCTCTTGCAACGCGCTCAAAGAAACGTCAAGACATAATATAACGCGTGCTATTTGTTGACAAAAGCTAAGTCGCATGATGCGTGACATAACAGCTAAACACAGCGCGAATATATTCGTTCTATGTCCTGTACTTCTTGATGGGCATGTCGGGCCATCACATCTAGGACTTTAGGCTATCACCAATCAATACCCTTATTATTTTCCAATTTTAATCCCAACTATATTAGTAAATATATATTATACTAGTGGACCCGACAGACGTTGTTCTGTCATAACGTCCAGAGCCAGCAGTGGATGTCACTTTTTTCAATAGAGAAAAATAAACTATCCTATCTCTCATTTTGGACGAAATTACATAT
>SJJU01026690.1:0-10484 GCA_012932125.1 Conopomorpha cramerella | reverse complement strand
CTATCAGTCTCTGGCACCCATAGTACAGGGTATCCTAGTTTGGGGTCAGGTGACCGTGTGTAAAAATGTCCACCGCATATTTATTTATATGTCATCCGAAAACAGATCACAGTGGCGTGCAATTGGAGAGGCCTGTGTCCAGCAGTAGACGAATATGGGCTGATGATGATAATGTAACAAAATAAAAAATAAAAATAAATACACTTGACGCCTTTAATCCCAAAGAGGGGTAGGCAGAGGCACTTGCTAAAGCAAGTACCCACGGTTCAATGTAACAATAGTCTTAATTAACTTACATTACATGCATAGCATGGGAAGCATGCGACGAGCACATGCCCATAACAATATTTGTCATGGCATCAGTATTGCACGGTTGACACTTCAAAAAACACTGTGCCTTACCGCCTACGCAATAAAAACTATTTTCCTTCTACTATTTGCGCAGCATTATTATGTACCACGGTTGATAAACATAATACGGTTATCAGTTAAGTTATTTATATCCGTCTAAAATAAACTGGCAGAATACAATATGTGTAAAACTACTGCATGTAAATAATTAAAGACATGAAAGGAAAATGATGGTTGCGCCATTCTGTCATCTGTCGGGTCTCGACAGAACACCAGCGTCGCAGGTAACTGTGACATAAAGCTGAGTGGAAGCCTATTTTCTTCGCGTGAAACACGGCACACAGTATTACACTTACTATGTCTTATTGTTGTTTAATTTGTTGTTATATTCAATTGTGCAATCGTCAACCCGCCTGCCAAGCGTGGCGATTACTGGCATTTCACCCCAAATGACGGATCTCATTGGGGTAGGCCCTCGTCCAGCAGTGGACGTTTTGTGGCTGATGATGATGATGATTCAATTGTGTTTTTCGTGTTTCATGTGAACTAAATAAAAGTATATCTATCAACAATACAAAGAAATAATTATGTACTTAAAAGTTTGTTCAAACTCAAACTTCAAACTACGATTCCCTGCAGTACCTACGAGTGCAAAATCTATATTTTATTTGTGAAATGACATAGTGTGAAATTCCCTCATATCTAGAAATGTACACACACAGAGATGGTGGGCAGAGATCTCAGATAAATATAAGCTTAGATCGTTTTTTAATTAAACGCGCACAGACATTAAAACTCAATATTATCCACCTGGTATATATATATCTTAAAAATAAGGTTAGTGTTCTGCGTGTATTTCTAATTTCCGGGATATTCCCACCCACTTTCTCACAACTGTGATTCCTGTTAGAGCCAGAATCTACAGCGGCATCCAGAATAGACCAGAGCTCAATCTTTAACTACTGGGTTAGATTCCGGGGGGGCTAGTCTTCTGTCTTGAAAGTCTATTTAAAAATACTGTATGTACATATTAATTACTTACTTTATTTTGCTTGTCTTTGCTCTTGCTCCTGCCCGTAACTGCTTCTATTTTCCCCCGAATCATATCCCACGTACCTGAGACAGTAAAAATACACTTATATTACTTAACAGTCTGGAGGTCTTCAAGTCACTGGGGTGAATAGGTACCAAATGAACAAATGTGCTTCATCGTAGACCACATCGCTGCTTGACATCAGGCAGGATGGTGGTATAACGTTTGTTCATTGTGTTTAAAAGAAAATCACGTAATGCAAATGTACACTTTTACAGTAACAATTGAGACGTAACTACAGAGGGAGCTGACCAGATTATTAGATCCATGTCAAAGCGCGAATCGATTGAATGTAGAATGACTTGCCGGAGTCTGGGTTTCCTGCGCAGTACAGTATAGAGGTCTTCAAATCACTGGCGTACATAGGAGTATATGAACAAGTGTGCTCTATCGTACACCACATCGCTGCTCAACATCAGGCAGAATGGTGGTCAAACGCTTGTTCATTGTGTTTATAATAAAAACATGTTTTCTTGTGCATATTTTCCCAGTGAAAAGCACGGTGAGAACAACACAAATTAAATTAAAAACCTATCCCGTTTCCATAGTTTAATTCGCATATTACACTTTAAAATCACCATTACCCACCACAATTAATTACTGACCTAAAAACAATAAAATTAAAAATAAAACCACTTTATCACATATTATTTTTCCCACGAGTTGCGCCGGCGCCGGCGGCGATACACACTTGTCGCAAAGTGATATAATAGCGGCTGCGCGATACGGATTTGCGATTAAGATCGATAACATATCTATGTACATCGTTGCGTTACACTGATATCAGAATGTATGTGCACTCGGTGACAATATGACTTGTACTTTTTATGCGACTTCAGAACAGGTCGCGGGTTCGAGTCCGGCTACTGGACGTGTACCAATGGGACTCTTTTTCAGAGCCTATGTACGCAACGCAACGCTCTTACGGTGTAGGACAACATCGTGATGAAACCCGCACACCACAAGGTGTGTGAACCCTATAACGGCGATGGGCTCACCCCTGTCACGTTGGGTTAAATACGCTTGGTGAACCGTGGGCATTTGCTTATTAAGCAAGTGCCTCTGCCTACCCCGCTATGGGATTTAAAAGGCGTGAAGTATTTTTTCAGAACAGGAGCCGTTCTCAATTCGACCGTAGCGATGGTCCCAATTCAAAATGTCGGTAGTGCAATTTTAGGAATATGTACTTTTCTACACCGTTAGATAGGCGATATTAAGATCTATAGCCGTGTGGTGACGGCGAATAGAATACATGTGTCACCAGCCCAGCCCAACTTTTCCCGTCATGGGGGTCGTAAGAGGCGACCGAGGGAGCTCTCCAGAGAACGGACAGCAGCGCTCTCTGTGAGTTAAACCACAACACCACTGCGATCGCCAACCCGCCTGCCAAGCGTGTCGATTACTGGCATTTCACCCCAAATGACGGATCTCATTGGGGGAGGCCCTCGTCCAGCAGTGGACGTTATGTGGCTAATGATGAAGATCTATAAACTTATACGTATATTACATCACGTAGAGATACCAAAGATTATAAGCTGTTGTAAATTTGAAGTAAGTACCACAAGTAGTTTAGTTTTAATATCCAAAACCGCGAAGTGTGCGAACCCTATAACGGCGTTGGGCACACCCCCTGTCACGTTGGGTTAAATACGCTTGGTGAACCGTGGGCATTTGTTTATTAAGCAATTGCAGAGGCACATCCCAAAGCACACATTCTTTGTCACATCCCTTTGGGATTTAAAGGCGTGAAGTGTATTCTATCCAAAACTAACTTCTATCTTCTCTCCTGAACATGTTCCGTTTTCTAGATCCGAATTTCTGTGTGTTTCTATGTTGAATAAATTATTATTTTTGAGAGCCTATGTACGCAACGCAACGCTCGTACGGTGAAGGACAACATCGTGATGAAGCCCACACACCACAAGGTGTGTGAACCCTATAACGGCGATGGGCTCACCCCCTGTCCGTTGGGTTTAAATACGCTTGGTGAACCGTGGGCATTTTGCTTATTATGCAAGTGCCTCTTGCCTACCCCCGCTTTGGGATTAAAGGCGGAGTTGTATTCTTTTTTTTTTTTTTTTTAAATTATTAATATTATTTCTTGATAGGGACCATCGGTATCATCGTCAGCCACATGGCGTTTACACCTGGATGAGGTCCTCCTCCAATGATTTCCATAATCATTTGGGGGGGAATTCAACCGTATACTGCGTGTAAAGGGACCCCGAGCAATAGCCTTAGCAACGCTGTTGGGCTCATAAATATGAACTACACACATCAAGTGTCTCGGGATCAAGAATATTTTTAGCTCTAAAAAAAATCTAATTTATTTAAATCAAATCAGATCAAACAGAGATCAGATTCTTTGCTCTCGACGAAGACAGACGTGTGTATGATAATATAAAATAAATCAATTAAATATACCTATCCGCGCCGTGACCTAGTTGCCGAACACAGTGTGAGAAGTGATTGCTGCGCAATTTTTGTATTGCGCGCACTATAAACAATGATAATTTAGTGTTTTTATACAAAATGGAAGAAAATAGTGTCTTCAACAGGAGTCAGCGGACAGCCCGGAGTCCTCCGCCCACCCCGCCCGTTCCTCCCAAGTCCTCGCAGCTGCCCGAACCTGAGACGATCAGCACTCCCGAAATCCACAGATGGATGTCCAATATTGAGAAGTGTCTCAATGAGGTTTGCATTATAGCCTCTGAAGGTAAACTGAACTCGGAACAGAAGCTCAGAATCCACAATTTATGCCGTGCAGTAGGCAGTAATACCTCGAGTATGGCCGTGCAATACGAATCCGTCAAGCAGCATTTCATCCATGCAAAGACCTCTTTAGAGACTTTCAAGGAAAAGCAGGATCTGACTGAATGTATACGCGATATGCAGAAGACACTGGACCAATCCTTTTCTAAGGCCGCACCGCAGCAGATTTCTTTTGCCGATATGGTAAAACAAAGCCCTAATAATTATATTCGCCCATCAAACCTAATCTCAGTCGTGATTTACCCGAGAGATAAATCGAAAACCAGTGACGAAACAAAAAGCCTAGTACAGAAAATCATCAGCCCTGACCAACTGAAGCTACACGTTAGAGCAGTACGGAAAACTAAAAATGGGGGAGTAATAATTAGCACTGAAACAAAAAATGACGTCGAAAAACTAAAAAATGCCCCGCAAATAGCAACCTCCGGCCTCTGCATTGAAGACTCCTTAAAAAAGAGACCCAGGGTTTCAATTATTGGCGTGCCCTCTACCTTATCGGAAAAAGAGCTATTCGACTGCATATTCGAACAGAACCTAGAAGAAAAGATCCCAGGATTGACGCGAGAGGAAATTATATCTTCCCTAAGAACCAGTCACAAGTCCGGTAAAAGAGATGCACCTATTTGCAACTATATTTTAGAAGTTCCGGCCTCCGTGCGCAAAGCCCTTATTTCCCAAAAAAGGGTGTACATAAATTGGCAGAGCTACCCAGTAAGGGATTTCACTTTAGTGACCAGGTGCTTCCAGTGCCAACAATATGGGCATGCCGCTAAGACGTGCCGGGAGGAGGTGATCTGCAGTCACTGTGGTGAATCTGGACACAAACTCTCGGACTGTAAGAAACAAACGGCACCACCCAAGTGTGCCACCTGCCTAAAATTCAAGAAGCCGAGTGACCATAAAACAGGTGACCTGAATTGTCCTGCTAAGCAAATTGCCGAGTCTAGGTATATAAATTCAATTGACTATGAAGGCGCCTAGAGCGCCATAAAAATTATAAGTTTTAGCTCTAAGCATGGAAAATAGTTACATTAATAATTTAGATGAATTCTCTGTTTCCAATAGTAGGTCATGCGATGTTGAAGAGTGTAAACTTTACGTCAGCAATAATTGCACGTCGCTAAAAATTCTGCACCAAAACATTCGCAGCGTATACAAAAACATTGACAGTTTTAAAATTCTTTTACAAAGATTGGAGCTAGATTTAGACATAATCATACTAACTGAATGTTGGCTTCTAAACCGGGACTACGAACTACCGGAACTAACACAATACACTGTAATGTCTAGTAATATGCACTATAGGCAAAACGACGGAGTGGTCGTATACACTAAAAAGTCATTAAATGTGGTTATCGAGGAACAAGTGTTTGGAAATAATAGTAATTGCCTATCCATAAAGTTAAAGGATGAAACAGTAATCTTAGCTATATATCGATCACCGGCTACAAGCAACCTTAAAGATTTTCTCGCATCACTAAATCATTGCCTACAAGATTTAACAACATATAAAAATATAATTTTAACCGGTGATCTAAATATAAACATTGATCCGATCTCCTGTGATTCACAAGGACAGGATTTCCTTAATTTGTGCTCCTTCTATGGACTTTTGCCAACACATACTATGCCTACTCATCAAAGTGGGTCATGTTTGGATCATATGATGGTCAAGTCACGTTTTTCCTCGAAGACACTTATAATGAATTCTGCTATCACAGACCATCAACCTGTCCTACTAACATTAGAATTAAATTTAAGTAAACAGCTTCATAACAACACTGTCAGCAAATTAAATATGAAAGGTTTCGAACGTGACTTATGCGATATTGATTTTGACCCAGTTTATAATACTACGGATGTTAACATTTCACTGCCTTATGTAATACATTCCTTACAAAAAACTATTGAAAAGAATACTACAACAGTACATCTCAGCAATAAATTAAACAACCTAAAACCTTGGATCACACCCGGCCTAATTCGTTGCATAAGGCATAGAGATAAGTTGCATATGAAAGCCAAATCGCGTCGAAACAATGAAAACATTCAAATAGTTTATAAAAGGTACAGAAATTTTTGCAATAACTTATTAAAGAAACTGAAACAGGTGTACGAAAAATCTCTCATTGAAAAGGCGGGGACAGATAGTAGAAAAATATGGAAGACCGTAAAAAATCTTACCTACATGGCGAAACCGCATGAGTCAGCTTCGAAACTTTTACACGCACAACGCACACCACTCATATCAGCAAACCATGTCAATAACTTTTTTGCTAATGTAGGTAAAACTTTGGCACAGCAATTGAAATGTACTGATATTCCAGAATCTTGCAGCATTCCTTCTAAAATCGACTCTTTTGTTCTTTTGGATACTGACGTAAATGAAGTAGAGAGAATCATTATGGCTTTGAAAAATAGTAAAATACACATACAATGCCGTAGGATGGGATAATATACCTATTAGTATTTTAAAAAAGTTCAGGCACATTCTTGCACCTCCACTTGCCCACATTTTTCAATTGTGTCTATTGAACGGAATTTTCCCTAAATATCTTAAAAAAGCAATCGTCATCCCCGTTTATAAGTCAGGCAATAAAACACTAGTAACAAATTATAGGCCTATCTCACTACTGCCGTCAATATCAAAGATTCTGGAAAAAATTATGAATACTAGACTTGTGCATTACCTAAATGAAAACTCTATACTATCAAACCAGCAATTTGGTTTTAGACCTAAGCTATCGACAGCTGATGCTGTTCATAGTTTGACTGACCAGATATTGAAGAACCTCGACACAGGTAGACAAACTATTGGGATTTTTCTGGACCTTGCCAAAGCTTTTGATTCTATCTCAGTTCCATTACTTCTCCAGAAGTTGGAAAGGGTGGGAATTAGAGGCGTTCAGTTAAAACTTTTTGCTGACTACTTGATCGATCGGTGCCAGCAAGTAAAAATAGGCGATGTCATTAGTGATGAAAAAACCACCCCCTGCTATGGGGTGCCACAGGGTAGCATAGTAGGACCAACCCTATTTTCCCTCTACATTAACGACCTATGCAACCTAAAACTGGAATCAGGTCATATTGTTTCTTATGCCGATGACACTGTACTACTTTTCAGCGGAACATCGTTTGATGAGGTATGCAAACTTGCACAGAAGGGGTTTAATACTATTGTTACGTACGTGGGGGGTGGGTACCGATAGAAAAATGACACTGTTACGAAAATCAAGAATTACACTTTATTTCGGCACTGTAATTACACCAACTAATTACTATTGTTAAACTAAGACCGCTAATAAACACTTTTACAATCACACAATCACTTGTCAACTCTCTTTAATTTTCACTCTTGATGTTCACTGTATCGCTGTTTAGTTGAAACTGTCCCGCCGACTCGATCGTCGCTCTTTATATACCACGGTACACAATCCAGAACATTCGAGTAGGTTCAGGTACATTCTCGAGTCGACTTCTAATAATAATAATTAAATACCTAACCGTCGCGTCGGCCCGCTCGCGTGTTTATACCTACTCCAACAGTAGGTAAGTAGATTTATACCTACTTGTGAGTCGCGTCGACGGCTCGCGTGTTTATACCTACACCCAACAGTAGGTAAGTAGATGTATACCTACTTGTGGTGAGGTAAGTACTTGTGGCTTCCGAAATATACCACACTTTTCTCGATCTTTCGAGAGATCCTTCTACTACATTCTGACGCATATACGCACTGTGTAGTGGTTTGTATACGCCGACTTTGATACTGGAATGTTCCTTAGGCCTCTCGAATGTTCGACGTACCTCTACGGCATTCTAGCCGTTGTTTCTCGACCCCGGGGCGTAACACTACCCCCTTCTAAAACGTGCTCGTCTCTAGCATGATTATCTCCATAGTATCGGGCCAGCCGGTCGATGTGCACAACCTTGCATGGGCTGCGGTGATTTCTCTGTATCCGATACGTGACGTCGTTAATCCTGGTCACTACCTTATATGGTCCGTCCCAACGACGATGTAGCGAGTCACGCAACCACACTAGGGAACCCTCCCCGAACTGCGATTTATTAACTCTCCAGTCATGTTGCTGCCTCATCGTGTTGCTTTTCCATGGTCCATTACAACGACCGCCACTGCGTATCTCCTCCAACCCATTGCGTTTATCTCCAACCCTATCCGTAACGGAACGCCTATTGACCAAGTCCCCCGGCTTCCGCACCTTCCTGCCAAGGTTTGTGCTATCGGCGCTTCTATGGGCCCTTTTCCTTTTTGGACAACTGGACCGCAAATGCCCGCGTTCACCACACTGATAACAACGCGGTACATACTCGCGGTCACTGAAAGGCACTTCACTCGCACAAACCTTTCTCACTGAAAGTGGCCTCAAGTCACGACGTACGGCCTCCACCTCCAATGCATGAGCTACTGCATCCTTCAAACTTCCATGATGCCCCAATCGAACAGCAGCTCTTACTTCCATATAACGAATACCATCGATGAAAGCTTGAAGTAGCATGCTGTCTACCAAAGAGGCGGATGCCGACTGGTACGCCCTTCTCACCAATGTCTCTATCTCCAAGGCCCACTTCTGCAGAGACTCGTTCCGGCCCTGGCTGCGATCCTTCAGCTGTGCTCTGAAAACGTACTCCAAATGTCGGTCTCCATAGCGAGTCTCTAGCGCCTCAAGTAGACGGCCATATGTCCTCTCATCACCTAAGACTTCCAGTACAGCGAGAGCTTCGTCTCGTAGAGCCAGTGTGAGTGCTGTCTTCGCCTCCTCTTCACTCCATTCATTGGCCTGACAGACAGACTCGAACTGCAACTTGTACGCATTCCACGAGGATGTACCGTCAAACGGAGGTACCTTGAAGTTCCCACACACCGGTACAGAGCCATCAGACCTGCTGCTGATCCCGGCAGCCTCCTTAACTTCCAGTTTCCGTAAACGGTTCTCAAAGTCCTCCACCTTCTCATTGATGCCATGTAGACGATTCTCGGATTTGATGTCCATATCGGCTAGTTTCCCTTGTATTTCCGTTATCTCATTTTTCCATTCTGCAATGGCCTCTCGCACTTCACGGAGCATACGCGACTGCTCCTCCTGTTGATTACACAATTTCTTGTATTGTTCCTCCTGGGCTTCCCGGGCTTCCTGCTGGGCCTTAGCTTGTCTCTCCTCGGCTTCCCGTTGGGCCTTAGCCTGTCTCTCCTCGGCTTCCCGCTGGGCCTTAGCCTGTCTCTCCTCGGCTTCCCGCTGACTGATACACAGCTTCATGTACTGCTCCTCCTGTATTTTAGCCTGTCTCTCCTGGGCTTTAGCTTGTCTCTCCTGGGCCTCCCGGGCTTCCCGAGCTTCCCTTTGGCTTTCATTAAGGGCTCGTGATTGTTACTTCAATAAAATCAGGATGGTGTTAAGGTCAATCTCGGCCTTCGGTCTTGGTGACAATGCCGGTGCAGTGACAGTAGATGGACCAGCCACGGTTGCCGTAGAGCCCTCCGCTGCACGTTGGCTCCGGGTTTGGACGCCCTCCGGTTCTTGTTCTCGTGGAGTGATCGGCATTTTCTATCCCACTTCTGACACCAAATGTTACGTACGTGGGGGTGGGTACCGATAGAAAAGTACACTATAACGAAAATCAAGAATTACACTTTATTCCGGCACTGTAATTACACAAACTAATTACAATCGTTAAGCTAAAACCGCTAATAAACACTTTTACAATCACACAATCACTTGTCAACTCTCTTTAATTTTCTCTCTTGATGTTCACTGTATCGCTGTTTAGTTGAAACTGTCCCGCCGACTCAGTCGTCGCTCTTTATATACCAACGGTACACAATCCAGAACATTCGAGTAGGTTCAGGTACATTCTCGAGTCGACTTCTAATAATAATAATTAAATACCTAGTTGTGGTGCCTCGGCCGCTCGCGTGTTTATACCTACTCCAACAGTAGGTAAGTAGATTTATACCTACTTGTGAGTCGCGTCGACGGCTCGCGTGTTTATACCTACACCCAACAGTAGGTAAGTAGATGTATACCTACCTACTTGTGGTGAGGTAAGTACTTGTGGCTTCCGAAATATACCACACTATTCTCGATCTTTCGAGATTCTTCTACTACATTGTGACGCATATAGGCACTGTGTAGTGGTTTGTATGCGCCGACTTGGATACTGGAATGTTCCTTAGGCCTCTCGAATGTTCGACGTACCTCTACGGCATTCTAGCCGTTGTTTCTCGACCCCGGGGCGTAACAATATAATATT
>SJJU01026688.1:0-10006 GCA_012932125.1 Conopomorpha cramerella | reverse complement strand
ATATAGTCGCGAATATAATCAAAGACAAGCTCGAGCTTACCTTTAATAACGTTTCTACGACCAGTGCTCGAGGTCCTCTTACACGCAGTATAGATCACTGCTCTAGTATATAACGTAGCTATTGCAATGGAGAATTATTTTACAACCATCTGACAGCTTAAAATAGTTTCTTTTGTTGCTGTGAGATGTCGCTAATATCGCGGGGGGTTTTACAATGGATCTCTAGATACACTTCTGTCTTGTAAATGTTAATTACAATACGTTTTTATTTCGCAAAATAATACTGATAATAAAGAATTTCATTTCATTTTTTAATTTGCTGCTAGTAGTGATAGGCGAAAGGCGAAAGAGACAAGTCGCTTTAAATTAAAAAAAAACACCCACCGGCTATTCTAATGCCACCTAGTGGTAGATTTCGGAACTACCTCTCGCTCGATAATTCCCCATTCACGACTAGGTATGCATCAATGTACGAATCCGTATCTATTACAAGAATGGCCGTCCTCGTGTCACAATTACGGCGCTGCCCACCACAGGACTTGTCGCGTGTGTCAAAGGCGCGACACGACGCGACCCCGCTGTGTCGCCCACGTGCGCCGCGCGACATCGCACCTCAGCGATCGACGTTAGATAAAGCGCCTTCACACCACAAACTCGACTGGCGGCTGAACGGCCATAACTGTAAATTATCTGAGTCTACACCGCACGTAGGCTGTCCCGGCAAACGCTTTGTTTTGACACAGTAAGACGCCTTTGTAGCCTCTGTATTGGAAGAAGTACTGCTGGTCAGTGGCGTGCACACCATATAGGCAAAAAGACTCTGCCTACCTTAGTATTTTGTCTACCCGACCTAATAATAGAGTTATCGCTAGATCTTTTTTTGTAGTACTCACGACATAGGCTAACGTAAGTCCTGTGTTTTGTGGGTGAGTAGATAGATAGGTAGGTACTTATATTTCGTAAAAACAAGTTATACATAGGAGTCAATCCTTGGGGATTACTGCCTACCTTGTCATAAAAGCCAGTGCACGCCACTGCTGCTGGTAAGGGTATGAAAGGTAGATAGTAACCGATTGTAAGACCTATCCGATACGCACACAAAAAAAATATATTCTTCAGTTCAGCCGTTTCGGAGTTAGTAGGTACTTTGTGACAATATGTGTGTGCGTGTGTGAATTTCATATGTATACTTACTAGCGACCCGCCCCGGCTTCGTACCAGTGTAATGCGGATACTAAGTGTTTCTCTACTATACAGAGTGTAAAAGGAACCCAAATAAAAATAAATCAAACTCCATACAAAATGTCATCTCCCGAGGCAAAATTTGGTCTATTTTGTATGGAGGTGAAACAAAATTTTCGCGTTTCCCCGCAATGTCGCCATAGTACAAGTGGTCCATATTGACGAACCCAACAACGTTTCTAAGACCATTGCACGGGGTACTTTTACACGCAATGTTATGCATGTATTATACATATATTAACATTTCTCTGGTATCACTATGTCTATTAAAAGAAACTGCATTACATATTGCACGTTCGGATTCAAGTCTGTGAACAAAGAGGTAGGATGTCCTCAGTTAACCCATATTCAGCTTAAAACGGCATAAAATTATCAAAACATTATAGGTATTACAATTTCGAAAGTTCCCTGCCATTTCGTTCTGCCAATGTGATAGTACATAAAGTAATTTTATTGAGCTGAAATCTTTATTAAATTATTTTACGAGATCGAATCTTGAATGCTCTTAAAGTACAAAACTTTAATACGAAAATGTTTAAATTAATGCCGCTGGCATTGTGGCAAAACGTACCAAACCTGAAATGTCCAGTTCGGAACAACATTATTTTGTTGTTCGACATATTTTACGAGACACCATAAAAGGAGCCAATGAAGTTCAATAAAATATTTGACATTAAATAAATTGAATTACACTTGCACACATTATTGTCTAGCTAGCAGTGCAAATAATGTCAACAGAAAATTATTATTAGTTGTTAGTTTCAGGCATGAAAAGTGTCAAGTCTAGAACCTATAGAGGCGATAAAATCACTCGCATACTGAATCATCGATATCACTACAACATGTTTAGTATTTTTTTTTATTTACGAATGAAAATGCAATGGTACTGAGACATGTTAGTAAAGGATCACCAACCAAATCGATGACGTCTTAAACAAAGGTGTAAAATGTACTAAACACAGCGACGAAAGACAGCAGTGATTGAAATCAATCGATAAGGTGTTTTGTCTCAGTCTACCCTTCTGACAGATAAGTTTGTAGCTGAAGCTGTATATTCAATCATAACATATTTCTTGTGAAAAACATTGTTTGGAAAATAAATTTCTGTAACTCCAATAATGAGGCAATTTTTTTTCAATTGAGTTTCAGTTACAGTGTTCTATATCGATCGTCAATCAAACCCTCTTTGGCAGAAATTTCTTAAAACAACTTTAACCAATACTAAGGGCCTTACTAATAATGGCACAATTGCTATTTCGAAGATACACAAAGCTCAACTTAACTTGTCAGTTGTATGTCAAATACGGGATAACCAGTTCAAGTAGACTTGTAATAACGCGTTTATTGGTAAAGGGGTAAGGATTTAACGCGTCGTATTTAGCTGTAAGCGTCGACACAGAAACTAATAGTGAACTCTTGAGGAAAATTAGTAAAAATTCCACATTGTATCTAATAAGAGTCTACCTATTTACATTAATAGGAGCCGTACCTACTCCTCAATGTTATTTTATTTTGTTCAAGAGTCAACGAAATGTAGAAAGCAAGGACATTTTTGTAAGTGACCCCTTAATGTGTACCTATAGGTATTAAGTTAATTAATTGATTTTAAATGATATACATTTACAGTGCCTACGTAGATACAAACAATAACTAAAATATTAATAATTAAATTACAAGTAATAAAAGCAAATATTTGTACGATATATTGCCTTGTTCGGTGCGTTCTTATGATCTCGCTCTCCCATACAAGGTGGGGCCATAAAATATTATGATATGTGCTATAACGATCACAAAGGAGGCTTTATAATTGTTTGTCAAATAAATAGTAATAAAATTTTATGTTTATTAAACATTATTTTGTATAGTTCCGAACCTTTCTGTCTCGCTCCGGGTGTATTTCTTTTGTGCTATTTCGACGTTATTGACTGCGACATATAATGTTGTGAATTTTTCAATTGATGTCGCGTCGAGTTATACGTGTTCAATGACTTTATTTCTTCTAGTAACAGTCTCTTACTTTTCTTGTAGTAACAGTCTATTACTGGTCATATACATTATAGAGGGAGACTGAAATTACTATTGGCATATTGATATAATGTGTTAATTCCTTATGACATCGCTTACTGACATTTAATCGACGTGTGTCAAGAAAATTGTCTACTATCTTAAGTCTAAAACTAATTAGTGTCATTAGATAAGAACTCAGACCAAACACAACTCTAGACTAGCAAACCGTGTACCACCTTTGTATGACCCTTTTCCATCAATATGTATGGAAAATTATGTACTCCTGGATCCAAACTGTCACTTTTACTACTAATTTGACAATTTAGATCCAGATTTACCCTGATACGCAATAAGGGACAGAAGATATTTTCTCTTACTCTTTCACTCCTGCATGTTTTTCATATCGTTGTATCGTTTTAATCTAAACGTCGGTTTAGGATTTCAAGTCTATAGTTGTTTTTGGTCTGAGGATAAGAAGGTTCATTCTCCTTGTCATATAAAAAGGACTCTCTACAATATTGAAGTTTTAGTACTAGTAGGTATATCATCATCATCATCAGCCCATATTTATCCACTGCTCGATTTGCATGCCACTACACTGTGACATGTTTTCACCTTCGCGCAACTAGTTTGTGCTGCGCTTATCATCAGTCCACCTTCCCGGAGGGCGTCCGTTTGCCGAGACGCGGTCTCCACTCGAGAACTCGTTTGCCCAAACGGTCATCGGTTCTGCGGCTAATATGGCCGGCCCACTGCCACTTCAGCTTGATAAACCGATGAACTATGTCGATGACTTAGGTTGTCACTTCGTTTCTGATTCGATCCTTCAGAGAAACGCCGAGCACAGCTTTTTTCCATACCATGCTGTGGGACTTGAGCTCGTGAGCCAGGCGTGCCGCCAGTGTCCACGTCTTTAATTTTAAATAAAATATTTCACAACGACACACACATTGCCTTTATCTCATGTTAAGTAGAAAAAGCACTTGTGTTATGGAATTCAGACAACGAAATATACTTACTTAAATACTTTTTGTTTAAATACATACTTATAGAAATAGACTTACACAATACTGAATACTAAAACACACAGACACGTCCAACAAGTACTTAAAAGCGCATCACCTAAGTACCTGTCAGCGCACGCAGCGCAGACACGCTGACCATTACGTTGTAAAATTTATGTCATGCTAGACTTTTTTCTATTACAACGGTTTTGTTTCTATTATCCTATTACCTTAATTATCAAACGCTCTATATCATAATGGTAAAATTCTCAATAAAACACAATATTTCGATTTAAAATATGAATATTGATTTATTTTTTAAAAACACTAGCGTGTTTGCCCACCTTTCTGGGACCTAAGTCCGCTACCCTCTGGTATTTGCATCGTTCTAGCCTTGCAGCGGTAAGCGATGTGCATTCCTCCGAAGCAACACAGCGATGTACACCGTTCGCCGCTACGATGCCAGAGTTATGCAAGTAATAGAGTGTGCGCAGACTTGACCCCCAGACTGATATTAAGCAGCGACGTGGTCTACGATTCAGTATTTATACCAGTGGCGTGCACACCACATAGGCAAAAAGACTCTGCCTACCTTATTATTATGGTTACCCGACCTAATAATAGAGTTAATGCTAGATCCTTTTTTGTTGTACTCACGTCATAGACTAACAAAGGTCCTGTGTTTTGTGGGTGAGTAGATAGGTACCTATATTTCGTAAAGACAAGTTACCTGTACACAGGTGTCAATATTTGGGAATTACTGCCTACCTTGTCGTAAAAGTGCTTTTGATTGAAAAGTGTCTAGGGATCAAGTACATTTTAGAAGATTGCAATCAAGAATATATTTTACAAAAACCGAATTAATTCATAATTTATTCAAAATGTGGTAATAAGTCATTGCTACAGGCATGGGGAATTAGGTAGTAGACCAATCCAGAAGATTAGATTTGATTTAAATTAATTCTACAATCAACTGACAGCAACAATACGAAAGAAAATCAACGTGGAACAACTCAAACGAACCCTTTATAAATCTCCGCCTAAGAATAAGTTTCAGTTTGTTGAAAATAACTAGGCTTCGGTTATATTCCGGTGACACGCGAATGTTATATTACACTACTGCTGTAGTCGTAACAAAGAACGCCAAGAGTCGTGTGACATAACTATAAATTCTTGAGACAGGCATTTCGTAGGTATAGTTAAAAGATCTTGCCTCATATTAGCGGTATGGAAGATACTAGGCCCAATATTTTTTAAAGAAATGCGCACTCACATCACATTCATAGTCTAAAACTGAATGCTTATCTTTGGTTAATTTCGCACCGTAATACCAGGTTTAAACTATTAATATCACCTTACCTTGTATAGATGTATGCCAAATACGGAATAGACAGTTCTAAAACATCCGTAATATAAGGATATTACGGACGGTGTTTAAACGACAGCATGTTTGTTTGTAAACGAAAGACTATGGCGAAAAACTTCCGGGTTTTTTAAGAAATTGATGTGATATCAATTTTTTTTTTCAATAAACAGTTAAACTATGAAAATGTTTGAAGTGTAGCTCCGGCAGCAATAAGTGCTTGACAATATGGTCGCACAAAAAAATGGTCCACTATCGTAAAGTTCAAAACTCTTACCCCCTTACCAATAAACACGTTGTCACTTACACAACGGTTATTACAGGTCTACTTGAACTGGATATTCCGTATTTGACATACAACTGACAAGTTAAGTTGAGCTTTGTATATCTTCAAAATAGCAATTCGGTTCAATTATTTATAAGTAAGGCCCTTATAATATAATACATACATAGTATGAAACAAAGTCGCACCCCGCTGTCTGTACATATGTATGCTTACATCTTTAAAACTACGAAACGGATTTTGATGCGGATTTCATTAGTAGATAGAGTGATTCTTGAGCAAAGTATATACGTATAATACAAATATATTATTGCAGAGAAACACTGTTAATTTATTATTTTGACAAAACAAAGTTTTCCAGATCAGCTAGTAGGATAAAACTGCTATTCTTGTGTGTAACCTTAATTCTTGCACGTCTATGTTAAGACAACAGGCCGTTTTCTTGCCTAACGACACCCCCAAAACGGTACCCATAATAACATATTATAATTGATCTATTTATTTACATTTACAATAACAATACATAATCAATGAAAAGAACACAAAAATAAAAATTAAATAAAAACTACATACAACAAAAGGAACAAATTAAGGAACCTCCCATTCCGGTATCAAACGTTCGATACCATCGGTCGAAACTATTCGATCGCGTTTCATCACCATCATCAACCCATATTGATCCACTGCTGGACATAGGCCTCTCCAATTGCGCACTTCGATCCATCGATCGCGTTTGTAAAACTGTAATAGTCAGGCCACAGATGTATCCCTAAGTAAAATAACAAACACACTCTCACAGCCAATTTTCTCCTCTATCATTATTAAGGTTAGTACTAACAATCACAACGTTTCCATTAACCGTCGAACAGTCTTAAGGCTTGCGTGTGCAATTACATTAATCTGATAAAGCAGTACAAAACGTCATTTTCGTAGGCACCTTTTGTTGTGTTGAGTTGGACACGAGTTCTCTGCACACTAGCTTCATGAAACTTATTCTATTTGCCTCCTTGAATCGTACTTCGTAGAGGTCAGTTTTCACTGGTGTTTGTTTACTTCGGTCTTAGGAATGACTCCCATAATTGTTCGATGCAATTAGTACGTGAGTCACGTAGGATGTTCCATGGAGTCAGGGGTCATGTCCCATCACCAGAGCGACCTTGGAACTCATCATATTAGTCTATTACACCTCAGATGTCATCGTCATTATTATGATTAGCTGGTTTGTATGACAACTGCGGTTTTGTTGTGGTTTATGAACGTTTCGTGCTCTTTCGGACCATTAGGTTGATTTATCAAAATGTTGATATTGTTTTAGGTTTATGATTTACATTGGTTAGATTCTCACATAGTAGAAAAAGTAAAATCAGTCTGAGTGATTTTTTACACTTCTTCTCTTTTTTAAAGTTTCAAAGTGAACAAACGTTTGACCACCATCCTGCCTCATGTTAAGCAGCGATGTGGTCTACGATAGAGCACACTTGTTCATTAGGTAGGTACCTATTCACCCGCGACATGAACATTCGGATTGTACTGCGCAGGAAACACAGACTTCGGCAAGTCATTCCACATCCTGGCGGTTCGCACTCGAGAAAAGTTGATGCAAACCGTAATAATTCGATAACCAATATACACACACCAAAAGTGTCTAGGGATGAAGAACATTTTTAGCTCTAAACAAAAATCCAGCATAATACACACATGCAGCCTGATGACTGAAAACGCGACGAGCATCTGACGCGAAATCTCTGTAATATGGTCGTCAATGCCCCAGAAGAGCAACAAATAGGGATGGACAAAGATGGTTTGTATGTAGTGAAAGAAACGTAT
Source organism: Conopomorpha cramerella (assembly GCA_012932125.1). Taxonomy (NCBI): domain Eukaryota; kingdom Metazoa; phylum Arthropoda; class Insecta; order Lepidoptera; family Gracillariidae; genus Conopomorpha; species Conopomorpha cramerella. The sequence continues at coordinate 2,280 of SJJU01026688.1, read as the reverse complement.
GCTTTGAAAGGGAAGATGGACATTTTTTCAGTTCTATTCGTTTATTGTGGTGGAACGTATCAGCGACAAAAAATTATGAGCTCATTATAGCCATGATTATTTATTGAAACCCTAGTTAGTAGCAAGTAAGTGTACCATCTCTCTGAAGGTTTTCTCAACAAGGTATCTCAAAATGCTACATAGTTTTATTCAGCAATTAGCTACCTGTGGCTGTAGCTATTGTTTACAGTTATATAGTTTTTTCTTTTCAGCAATTATGTCAGCGTTTACCGTAATTATTGTTTTTCAGGGTGGTGAGCAAAGATTATCAGAGCGTACTGTATTGATTATGGACCCACCTACCTACGTTTTATTGTAAAGCTTTAAAAGTCAACATTTTACCTGAAGGTTACCAAGGATAAGAAAGGAAAACCAGGAATTATTATTTACAACAGTATATTTCATAACTTTACCGCACTAAAATCTATATTTATACAATACCGGACGGATGATCTTATAAATAACTAAACTAAAAACGAATATTAAATATAATTTTACATCAAATATCAATTATTTTGTCTTTTATAGTTACAAATGTGATCGAGAAAAAATACGAAATGATTTAGCTAATTTATTCACAACCAATAGATATTAACTCTGATGGATCGTCAGCAGATCAAATTGGCTCGCTGACGGAGTATCTCCAGTCTTAACTCATGTTCCCTGGCAGCCATCCTCAGGGCTGCTATGCTGGATGACCTTACATCTTCAGTGAAGGGTTGCGGTGGCACAGTCTCTATTCCAGGGGAGATTGGTGGTGAGACTGATGGCGCTGGGGAACGGCTGGTCTCCGGGGAACTCCTGATCTCCGGCCTAGGAGGCTCCGGCAGAGTAAGGTTGGCGAACAATGAGTGGAAGTGAGCAGGGGAGCCAGGGTACAGTGGCGCGCCGAACAGCGGAGGACGGGCTAGGGGTGGCAGGTATTGAGCTCCAAGGAGTGGATTGCTGGCGTACCTGTGGAAGAAAAAAAACTGTTAATAATTTCATCGCATGAACGGATTAAATTTTTGGACATGAAAAGGAGGTTTTTTTCCAAATGTTAGAGGATATAATATAAATAAGTACAGTTCGAAATCCAGTATCAAAAACAGACGATTTTAAATACGTAAAGAGGTTTAGAATAATAACTGATGATACTATGTAGGATACACTTGAATAATTTCCGTTTGCGACAAAAAAACATGATTGCAATGATACTAAATATTTAAAACGGGTATTATAGCGCGAAGATTAACCAAAGATAAGCATTCAGCTTACCTTCGTTGTTTGCCCTGGTTAATCTTCGCGCTATAATACCCGTTTTAAACATTTAATATCATGTCAGTGCGCGTTTCCTTAAAAAATGATTGCAATGATCAAAAAAGCACTCGCCTCAAAGAAGCCAAAGCGTTGGCATCGAACGGTTTCCTCAGGCCAAAGCCAAGTTGTGTGAAGGGGTGTGGCGGCGGCACCGCAGCCGAGGTCGGCAGAGGCTGTCCTGGGCCCATGTAGCCCACCCCCCCCCCCTCCTACCGGCCACGGGGTGACACCTTTGCTATTTTAATTGAAAAAAAAAAAGTTGACAAAAAACTGGCCAAGGATATACCATTGGTCCTACGTAAAGTAAGGCTAATCAGGTCTTTTCTTGAACCCACTTTATTACCACATATTTCTTGCATACAATCACTTGAACCCAAGTGGCGCAGCCAAGGTCGACCACCCGAAGACCAAGCAGACACCTCATAAAACCTATGAAGGGACGAATCGTAATAAACCTCGCATGCCGGTGGGCCCACCTTCTCCTGCTTGCGCCACTTGGCTCGGCGGTTTTGGAACCATACCTGTTGACAAATGAATTCTTGAGTAATGACATAAGAATTGTAAATAGCAGGTAAATTGTAATGGGTTTTGCTTAACTTTGTTAAATAACTAAGACTAATTTAACTGACTCGTAAAGAGGCAAAAATATGCATGCTTTATGTTGAACATTGAGCGCCGGAGCTCGCTTCACGTTTAATGAGTTAAAGTCAATTAACATATTGAATTGGTTTGTTAACTATGTTAGTGTTGCTATTACTGGTCGTTCGTATATCATTCTCTAATAAACAACACTTTTACTATCCAGTCAGTAACAGATTCTTTAAAAAAAAATATTCCCAGTAAGTATAAAACAGTTCCAGTGTTCAAATTAATTACTATTTATTCAAAAGATACACGCGTTCACTTGAATAGCGACTTTATAACACGGTAATACATATCAGA
>SJJU01026682.1:0-18673 GCA_012932125.1 Conopomorpha cramerella | reverse complement strand
CCGCCCTGCGCACACCGCACACATACTACACATCTATATACGCCCTTTCACCGTCGACATTTTTGTGCATTGTAGATGTCGCTGGTGTCGTTCATGTCACACAAAAATGTAACAGATACCTATTTTGGTTCTTTTTCTTTGGTTCTGGTGATTTGCCTATTACTGTATTACTTGTTCAATATACCGTGTAAAATATGGGTAATCATTTACCGTGTTAAAATTGGATAATCAATCGTTGTCTGTAATCAAGTATTGTAAAAGTGAGGCAAAAGTGACATTATAAATGTTTAAAATATTTTTTTTATATTCATTACTAAAAGGTTCACAGCGAACCAAAACTCAAAAAAAGCAAAGTCTCACTAATGAAAAAAAAAACCGAGTCCGAACACGAACGATCATACAATAAAGTAGTTGCATCTCTTTCGTGTCTTTCTCTCAATTTGAGAGATAGAATTTTTAGAAAATTCCTCATTGAGACATTATTTGGCTTCATTTAGTTATTGCTTTGTGGAAGGTCCTGTATTTCGCTTTTTTTTTTTAAAGATGTCGACGTAAAATCTAAAATAAAAAATATACTTCATCATCATCCGCCACATGCCGAATAATATACTTACGGGTCCAATAATGTGTGTGCCGAGTATGACGTCTGTGGTTTTGTCAGAAAGGACTTTAACGAATCCGTCGGTGTCGCCCATGGTCTTCGCGCGGGAGTTCGCCAGGAACGGGAACTTGCCCACTTTGTACGCTCGGCCCTGAATTGAGTAAAGAAAGTTTTAATTAATGGCTTTACCTATGTTGTATATTATTGTTCCACATCGTATATAATAAATATAGATTTTCGATAGTTGGTGCATAAGTAAATGCGTGACATACGAACATTTCACGCCTACCTAGCACGCTCGTCAAGAAATACACGAGATGGAATAAAAATAAGCGTAGTGATTGGCTGCTATGTCACACATTGTGCGTCTTTTCTTGTTTCAACCAATTGCAGTGCCTGGTATGTCTTGTCATTTCTTTCTAGGTGCGCTTTGCTAGGGGAGCTGTCTGCTACCCCGCTTTCTGATTAAAAGGCGTGAAGTGTATTTTACCGTTTAAATATGTGGGCATAATTAATCGGTAGTAAAGCAGAAACAATAAGTAATGTAACCGTGTATCTACCTGAGATACACAGAAAAATGTTTCAGAGTATTGCTACCAGGTGGCGCAAAGTTCGTGTGAAGGTACTCGCAGGTGTATGTAGTGTAATATAAATTACCCACCTCTTTCTTAAGATCCTCTTCAGTTTTGCCGACCCAGCCGACCTCGGGCGTCGTGTAGATGACAGACGGAATGGCGTCGTAGTTGAAGTGAACGGGCATACCCTGGCATCAAATTATTATGATATCAGTACGATGTTCATTCTATGGTGCATAAAAAACAAAACAGCTTTATTACTTCAAATACACGCAACACGAATTTTCTGTGTTGAAAGTTTGTCACGAGATCGCTTACTGAAGTTTTGTTAGAGACACAGGTTCATAACAAATTCAATATCCATGACGTAAATATGGACAATTTTGACAAACATTCGTGTTCTTTAAATTAATATTACCTTGATTCCTTCAACGCAGACAACGCCTTCATCTTCAGCTTTGTGCGCCAACATGGGTCCGTGGATGACATCGCCGATAGCGTAGATTCTTTAAGAAAACATAGAAATAAATATTGGGTAACTACATGATAAACTTTTAGTCAAATACTGGCAAATAGACTCTATACGAGTGGACAGAATATTTGTAAAATATAATATACATTTCAGGTCATTTTTAAATTTTCATTTCGAAGGTTCCATTGAAAGTCTTGGTGATGAGTAGCTTTTTTTTAATGCTCTGTCAACAAGCTATACCCGTTTACCCAATAATGACTTTCAGAAAGATCTGTACATATATCTGTGCGCCATCTATGATCGATCATAGATGGCGCATCGAACTACGATAATTAACTTCTTAAATATCTGTCGGCTATTAGCCATAGCCTACGGCGTATTATAAACGCGCAGAAGACTACGGCGTAGTAGACGCTGTTTGTAGCGTTTGCGCTGTGTATTGAGGTGAAAGGATCTCGTTTGAATCTCATTAACGCGAGAATATGCGCGTACGCCTGCGAGTTAAAATACGCCGTGTGCTATGGACCTTGCTGTAAAAATCAGATTGGAATTCCTAAGAGAAATACTTTTTAAGTACTACATACTATATTCTCGAGGATAGTGTACAGAGGAATAGACTGTATTGCTCGACTGTAAGACACTTTCGGAGAAAAGAAGTATTACGATCTATTTTCCCATATTTTAGGAGCACTACTCTATTCGCAATCTTCACGGAATGCAATTTTCCGATACATAGATAAAACTTTTTTTTATAAAGAATACAAACGTATTCTTAATATTAAATATAAACGTACCCGGGAACCGAGGTCTGGAACTTGTTGTTGACGGGCACTCGGCCGCGATCGTCCAGCGCGATGCCGACTTTCTCCAAGCCCAAGCCCTTAGTGAATGGCCGACGGCCGATAGAGATCAGCACAACGTCGCATTCCATCTGGCAAACGTTTAAAATTCAATAAACACACGTTTTTTAATTTTAAAGCAGGTATCACTCACTTGCTAACCAAATGCCTATTTTATACGTTGGGGCCCTCGCCATGCAGTCAACGTCAGTGGTAGCTAAATCTGCTTAATGAGAATCAATAACTCATTTTCAAGTCCAGCTATACTCATAACTAACAGTGTACTAAATAATCTCTTCAGGGCCTATGTACCATACTTTCGTGCGGAGAAAAAAAAACATCAGAACAACCTAAACCGCTTTGAGATTAAAAGGTTGATGGTTTTTATGTCATGAAACGGGAATTATTTTCAAGGTACAGACAGAAGTAAAATGCTGCGTGTAAAAGGACCCCGAGCGAGAAACGTTGTTGGGCTCGTCAGTATGAACAACTTTTACTATGGCACACCCCACATTGTCGCCATGTTTTTTGTTCGTTTTTCCATGTTCATTGCTCGGAGTCGTTTTACGCTCTGTATGTACATGGAGATAGATAGGTAGGTACAGGTTGTAACGCGAAAATCCCGCGTTAATCATCATAGGGACTTGGCTCTAAAAGTTGAGACCCAAGTTCCGTTCATCTTTTTATAGTTAACGTCAATCATATTTATTGTCTGAGTGTCCATCATTATTCTGGCCGGCTCGGACAAGGCTCTTTCTTTTTTGCCGGGTCACTATGCGACCTGCTGCGTAATTTTACATCTTTTATTTTATTATGTTTTAATTATGTGAAATCATCAAGAAATGTATTTATAATATTAGGTGAGTATTTCTGCGTCGGCTGTAGGTGAATTATAGTTATTTTTGGTGATTCTTGTCGTTCCTTGTCGAACACATTTTTCTTGACGCCTACTTCCTTTGTTTCAGAATGCCATTTGGTTTATAGACAATTTCCTATGTTAAGCTGCCATATACGAGGATGGTAATGTTGGACTAAAACCTCCTCCGTGGTAAGTTTCTCCATGTAAAACAGCGTGCTATGCCACCATAAAAATTTAAGTGATAACCTTTTGTTTGTAAAACCATCTATCAACTGTTATTCTTTTAACCTTTCAGTTTTTATATAAGGGTACACCTGTCTAATGATGCAAGGCCTCTTTTCCCTACTTTGCCGACAAGGATGACGGCGTAAGGAGCCAGCTTTGTATCCTGACTCTTGGTTGTATTCCCGCTCTGTAAGCGGTAAGTTTCACTTTCATCTCTTGGTTGATGTAACCTTTTCTTTTTATCTGTGGACCGTTAGTAATATAAGCCTGTATGCTTATAGGGTTCCACGCACGGGCTAATCCTTATACGGGATATTCCACGCACGGGCTAATCCTTATACGGGATATTCCACGCACGGGATAATTCTTATACGGGATATTCCACGTGAGGGACATTCCACGCCCAGGATAATCCTTATACGGGATATTCCACGCACGGGATACTTAAGTGAGGGGCATCCCAGGACTTATCTCCCCTGATCACTGGTTGCTGCTCCTGATCTGCAGGCTACTCCTACAGGTTCCCCACACTCCCCTCTTTACACACACACACTTACACTCTACAATGTAGATGTAATAATGTAGAATAATTAGATATATATATTGGTGTTGTAACTCAACTTATATATAAATATACCATACCAGGAACAAATAAATGAGTTGATACCCTCATTTGTCTTTGAATTCTTTCTTGGGAAAGGGGAAGTTTGTTTGTCGGAAGCAGGGTGTGGTTTCCTTTCTTTTTATAAATTTATGCCCCTTGTTTGGGTATAGGCGCCCTTAACTATACCACACTCTGTTTCTGCTCTCGGCGAGGTCACCCAAACGCCCTGATCCGTGCTGAGCTAGCGCAGGATGTCACAAGGTATACAAAGAAGAAAGATTGGCGATTGATGTCATGTCTAATTGCTCAAAAGTTAATACGTAATACGTATCTCTACTACTATTTCTTTCCCCAGGTGTTTTTAATTTGTTACATATGCAGGAATGTCATTTGATAACCTTGTCACTAAAGCATAGATAACGACTGTTCTTGTGATAACCATTAAATGCTTACGATTCAGGTGTTTGATTCTGGACCGAAGATTACACAGGGCAATTAATTATTCAACTTTCAGTTACCACCATATTGAAAAACATGAATGTTTTTATCTTTCGTAAAGTTCTTTTTCGTTACAATTATCATTCGTCTAAGGCTCAATCTGGATCTCAGTGATAACAAATTAAGTCAGTGCAGTAATAATTTTTATATTATTCACGTCCAAGGAGATACATGATCTCTGCATACTCCTCTGGGAAGCGGGTGATATTTAGTATGTGAAAATATGTTTGTATGATTTAGGCTTGTTATTGAAAATATTCTACACCTCCATAGGGGAGAACCATTGTTATAGGCGGTGAACCTACCCTTAGGGTGCGTTTATAAAGAAACTGCTAAACGGACTAACAAACAAAAATCACATAAATTCACTATAAAACGGACACGATCGGTGACGTCACGTATCAGTCAGCACCGGCCCATAGTTAATGTATGTGATTTCGGTTACATATGTTTCTTTATAAACGCACCCTTACAACTCATTTCTATGATGTCTTAAACACATAACAATTGCTGTTTGTCTTTCTATTTCGCACTTACGGTTTCCTTGTTGCCACCGGCGGCGGCTTCTACTTCAACCTTGACAACACTTCCTTCCTTCTTGATGCCAGCCACCTTGGTGCCGAGCTTGAACTTCATGCCCTGCTTGGTGAGGACCTTCTGAAGGGTCTTGCCGACTTCGCCGTCGATACCCAGACCTAAAAAGGATAGTGTGGACTTTTAAAAAAATATAACGTACTTAGACAATATAAAATACGGAGTGTGACGTCATAGATAGGGGTGAACCGTCGCACATAAATATTTTGTTTTGATTTAACATATCTGTTCTTCTTTTCCAGTTCTTCTGGCCTATAAATTATTCCAAACAGCTTATTTATTATATGAACAAATTTTTAAGTTAAGAATCATACTTGAAAAGCTATTTAAATTTATTATTATAATGTAAGTAAGAAACAAACCTCCAATAGATGTAAGGAACTCAATAGCAGTGACATCAGCACCGAGACGCTGGTACACGGATCCCAACTCCAGACCAATAACTCCAGCGCCAATCACCAACATCCTCTTGGGCACCTTCGGCAATGACAGTGCTCCGGTTGACGAGATGATTTGCTTCTCATCCATCTGTTGAGGTAGTATGATATTGTAGAACTAAGTGGCCTTGTCCACGTAAGAAAAACTCTTAAATGTACATAGTGCACTAATATTTAAGTAAAGTTGTAATGTATTAAAAAAAGAGAAATCTCAAAATAGGTGTGAGATTTTCTTTTTTGTTTTTAGAATAAACAAGTGCTGTCAGCAAAATTTTTCATTTTGTATAACAAGACTTCTATCTTTCTGCCTACAAATTTTTCAGCACTTGCGGTAGATGGATCAACATTTTCAGAATTACTTTTAGCATGCTGTCAGCAACGCAATATAAACTAGGTTCAATTATAAGCATTGGTGAAACCCAAAAAGTCACTGGGTCCATTATATCAAACAACTTTACCCAAGGAAACCATTGTCGAAAAGGAAAACAAAAATTTCCTCTTCATATAAAGTGGCAATCAGCTGATCGGTAAGTTTATATGAAAAGATGAAATAATTCTTTTGTCGAAATGTCTTTTTTATTTAACATTGTATAGTAAGTATTTGAGAACATAGCCTATTTAACACTTTACATACCTCAACACCAGGGAACGGAGTGACTTCAGAGCCAGTGGCAATGATGATGTTCTTTGTGTTTACAGTTTCAACACCACCCTCACCCTTGACCTCCACTTTGTTTGGTGCAACAATAGTGCCAGTTCCACGTACAAGATTAATCTGTAATAGTATTTGAAAACATGCTTTTAATATACCTTGTATAATAACAATTAGCTAATGTAGCAACATTATATTTTATTTCTTTCCTATACTGTATTTCCCGTCACAGTGGTTTGGTTTGTTTTAGAGTTTTCCATACAATGAGAAACTTACTTATGAATGTTAACAATGAGTTCCCATAGCAATTTGCACTTTGGAATTTTATTTTTTTAACCAATCACAATAAAAATCTAAATCAATGAAACATGTAAATGGCAACATAATTTGCCAATTTAACATGTTCATTGAGAGGCTGCCATTATTACAATAAAACTTCTGTTGTGCCTATTTAGTGTCCATGAAAGTGTTAAAACTTTACTATTTTATATAAAATTATTCTACTTGGGTTAAATATGCTTGGCTTGGTTTAGCAAGTGCCTACCACACTTTAGGATTAAAAGATGTGAAGTAATGTTATTTTTATTTTTATTCATACTTTATCAAATAATACATACATAAAATTTCCTGCCTTTATTCCAGTGAGGTAGGCCAATATCACTGCCTGCTACAATCCTACAACTTCTCTCTTGCCTCAACCATTATTCAAATCAAACTAATATTACCTTGTTTTTCTGGAAGAGCATAGCAATACCACCAGTGAGAGCCTTCACTGAGGCGGACTTGTTCGCCATCATGGCATCAAAATTGTATGTAACTTCACCAGTTTCAATACCACGATGCTTGAAGTCATGCTTGGCCATATGGTACAAGTGGGAGTTGTGCAGGAGTGCTTTGGAAGGAATGCAGCCAACATTAAGGCAAGTACCACCAAGGGTTGGGTCTTTTTCAACTGATACAGTCTGCAAAAGAAAACATGTGTTTTGAAACAACAACAAAGTACACATCATACTAATATTTAGGAGTGCAATAAGTTTGGACAGATATGTTGAATGTTTTTTTCAGATTTTAAGCCAAAGATACTCAGCAGATTTTAACAAATCTGTGCAGTATCACAATCAGCAGCCCTAGTCAAGAAAGACAAGACACGGAACAAATATGTTACATTTGTATATGATTCTCGGCTCTATACCCACTACCCATTTGTGCAACTTTACTTGTTTGAACCAATCACGCTGCCTGGTATGGCACATCATTTCTCTGTAGTTCTTGACTAACACTTGACTGTTTGTATATAAAATTCGTTAATAATTGATCACCTACTTTGAAACCCAGTTGGGCTGCTTTGATGGCAGCTACATAACCGCCAGGGCCCGAGCCAATAACCACAACATCAGCATCATGGGTTTTGGAGTAGTGTCGAGCTGCAATGCGAAGTGCACCTCCATTCTGACAAAAAAAATGTACATAATATTAATTACTATTACTTGAATACTTACAGGTTAAGATTTTGCCGACACGGTCACGGTTATCCGATGAAGGTCACCGAATTTATAACTTCGTAAAAGATATAAATACTATACTATGTCAGATGACAACATGAAATGTTCAGTAAAAATTAACAGGAAAAGGGTGTAGAGGTGTTTATTTCAATGATTTTTAGGCGAAAATTTACGTCGCTGCCTTCAATCCATTGCATAACGTTAGCGAATGTGCGAATTATCACCGGCGATATATATCAAAAGCCATATCACTTACCCGAAAAGAAGATGAAGCAATATTTAGGAATTTGTAACCCATTTTGTTACAAATTCACGAAAAAATCCTCTAAATATTAAAATTTAGGTGTTACGGGACCCTGGCGATTTCGATAAAAGGATAGACGTCAGATAAAGTGTCAATCAATGTCACAATTGTCAGTGACATTTAAAAGAAAAAATAGACTTAGGAATAACAGTTTTAGATCCTAAAAAATATTATTTATATTTTTGTACATTTTACACAGGAAGACTATTTTACTTATGAAAAATATTGTCATAATAATCAAACTAAATAGATATAATTATTTCATTCTGCGATCGACCTCAGGCACATGGAAATAAAACAAAATTATAAAGTCTAAAATATAGTCTGTATCACGCACAGAGTAGAGCAGTGGACTGTGGAGGACGGACGGAAGTTTTGTTTACTAGCGCGGAGAGGTTGGACGTGCGTGTTGCGCTAACGGAGATAAAATCGATACGACAACATTTTTGTACAAGGTGTTTATTATTGTTATCTGCGCTTCTGCGGGTTAAACATCGATAGTTCTATCCAGTTGCACCCAGCAACATTTTTTTAAAGGTAAGTTTAATTCATAAACATTGTGATTACTTAATTGTTTTAAATTATACCTACCTACCTATGTTTTTGTGCCTACCTACTTACCTATCTAGATGTACATTGTTTGTTTACGAACTGTTGTTTTTATGGGGTTTAGATAGGCATTAGATACACCAATTTATTTAAAAACCGTTAAAAATATTAGATAGGTGTCGAATTACGTACTTATCAAAATACTAAAAACACACCGTAACTTCATCTCAGGATCTCTAGGTTCCTTTTTTATTTTTTTTTCAACACTGGTAGGTTACCTCAGGAAGACCTTTCCTACCTGGTACGTAGGTATTAGGTAAACACATCGGTAACGAACTTACGAACTTTAAAAAGTAATAAGCCCACTAATTCTACTTCACCTAATAAGTCATTTTTTAACACTGAAGAATTAAAGATACTGTTCTGAATTCTTATCTGCCGGCTGCACTTGCCGCTGCCGCGGAGGTCAGAACTCATTTCTAAGAAAACAATAGAAACCAGTCATGCAGCTTTAGCCGACTGCACGCAGTCGCTACAAAGTCTATACAGTACAGTTGCAGTTTGCAGCTAGCTTTGGAATACCACCTACATAATATGTGCTGATTACATTACTATTAATTATAGACAAGACACATTTAATTTTAAGTAAAAAGGCGTTAGCGGATACCTACATTACTATGATAATGTTTAAAAAAATAATATATCAAAGTTACTAATCTGCACATATTGACGATAAAAAACATATTTTATACTACTGTTAGTAATTTAATTGACGAAAATCACACTAGTAGATAGGTATTTCTCCCTTTCTTGAATACATTCAAGAAAGGCTTATTACACATATTAGGTACTTTGTTTAAGTGTGTTCTGTGATATGAAAGCATTACCCATCACAAAACTCAGCGACAGAACATCTTTGGCGCAGTTCCATCCGAACAAACCTATTGCATTGCAAGTCAAATAAAAGCTTGTAGAAAGGGTTCTTGTTCTTCTGAAACTCCGTCTCCGTAAAGACAAGGAGAGTGGAATGTTTAGAACTTAGGTATTATTTCCATTAAGATTAAAATAAAACGAAATCCCCATTAAAACTCTTAAGACGTTAAGCCCTTTATAACAATGCGTCCTATATGTCTGGTTTTACCTGCTCAGTAGGACAGTAATCCTGTTAGGTGACCGTGACACCTTGGCCGGCTTCTACTAGAGTTGTTTGTTGTTCAGTTGCTCAGTAGCAATGTGCGACACCCGACCTCGTAAAACCGCACCTGCCATACAAGAAAAGTTAGCCATCTATGAAAACGGTACCGTATTGCAATTGCACCCATATCCTGTACTATTCTTGCACCTGTACTTAGTTTCATGGTCTACGTATTTTTTTTTGCATTCAATATACCCGTCCTCCTAAGTTGAGATCGCACTAGAAGTCTCAAAGATTTTGTAATTTAATTAAGTACCTAATTTATGTAGGTAGTTTTCTATTACGCACCACCTTTAGTTTTTGTTGGGAACAGATCGTGAAACTATTGCGACTACTTTTTTCATAGTGCGCACGTATCAGAAACCAAATGTTTATTCCTTTTCGCCTCCGAGATACTTTACTATGTATGTATCTACAATATTGCGTATCGTCTAAATGATTATGGGCTTCGTAGTTGATGATCCTGATTGCCGTGTTGTACATTTTACGATCGAAAGTATACGGTCCTGGCTCCATAATTGTCTGCATTTAAATTTTCGATATAGTTACGCCGTGTGCTGGTGTTCATTAAAAGTTGGGAGTTTTTCGCTACATACGCTTCGTTGTCATTTGGCTCACGTTTAATAACGCAGGCCAAACAAAGGCACGTGCGGTGCTTTCTCTCGCCATGTCATCATGTAACTACCGAACCTTCCGTCGTGTTTGCAAGTGTCATCCTAATTAGGAAATGGACGACATATTGCATACATATACGTCTCATTTTTATGGCTATGTTTGAACTTGTACGGTTTGCTTGTTGTTCACTTACGTACCTATGTAAGTACTGTACATCAAGGTAGTCACATAGCAATATTCTTGCCCAAACTGATTATACGGCATAGGATTAGACTGACTGCCATTGGTCCTGGTATTGAACTAGTTAGCTCAACTATTCGATGTTTTCAAACCGGCTGAACGAAAACGCCTATAACTTAACACGTACAACCTTCTGTCTCGACAATAGCCGGGCAATGTCGGAAAGAAAAAAAAACAATGTGTACACACTACGTGCCGTATAAAGCAAGATAGCGCTGAGGAACTAACCACTTCGAAAGGATCACCCCATCCCATGGTTAATCGCGGTGGTCTATTTCAATGCACCGAGGCCACTAGCCTACGATCACTGCATGGTTCCATCAAACAATGTAGTAGATACATAATAAAAGAGGCAGAGGAAATACATTTTGCTAACACAAAAGCCTTGTGAACCTACTGTTAAAGGTGCATTTTGGCACGAGGCCCTTAACATAATGCACGGTGTCTAAACATTTCGACATTTTTTCTGTGGGGTTTATACAATGAAGGCGAGATATCGATTGTCACAGACATAATGGATCAATATTAAAAGTATTTTGACTTCTGCCAACCTTTTGGACGGAGTTTTGTTATGAATTAGATTAAATTTAACAAAATGTTTGTGTCTTAAATATTCTCGACGCTAATTACTCGTGTATAACGAATATTTTTAAAGATTTGTTGTTACCTTGTTGCGATGAGTCCGTTCCCTACCAATTTACAAAATATTTTTTACGAACTCTCGTCGCCAGTTTTAGAACCATTGATCCCACACGATCAGCAACATGGGTGGCGTACGTTCACTTGCTGATATCTTCAAGGGACCCCGCTTGCCATGAATATGCAAACAGCCTTTTACAAAGTATCCTAGTCTAATATATCACCTATGTAGTGCTACGTAGCTATAAGTTAGTGCTTGTAGCGGTAAACATAGTGTTTTCAAAGCTGGGCAGTTTGTGGTAAAGCGAGCTAATATTAGAATGAGATGTTTGGTAAATCCACATTTCTGTTTTGTGCGTGTTAATGTTTAGTAACACGTGTTAAATAACAGTAAACATTGTTGAGAATAATGGTTTAATGCGTACAATGTTGTAGGTGCTCTCTTAAATGTCATATCTATACCAATATTATAAAGAGGAAAGGGGCGATTTTTTGTTTGTTTGTTTGAATGGAATAGGCTCCGAAACTACTGGACAGATTTGAAAAAATCTTTCACTATAACATAGGCCATATTTTATCCCCAAATTCCCTCGGAAACGAAAAAAAAACGCGTGTAACACCGCGCGGTACAGCTAGTTAGAGCATTATTTGATCGAATGATCGTCAATGTCAATACTAGATGATGAATACTAGATTTCATTACTATGACAGGTGTAACAAAGTTAGTAAAACAGTATCCTGATAATACTTAATGAATAATTATGATATGCAAATTTAAAAAAAATACGAGCATTCCCCTCCGTTTGTGTCTCCAAATTGGGTCAGTTTACTATTATTGGACACAAAACCATTAAACAAAAGAAAGTTATACCATAGTAATTACAATTGCCATCGGTGTATAAATAAATTAGTTTTGCCGCGCGGTATTACAGTTTATATTTTATACCGACAGGCAAATGTAGTGTATTTTAGCATAGATTTCATAATTATCGACATCCCTCTAGTAGTTGTTCATTCGAAAGAAACATCGAAAATACAAAATGCCAACCATTTCTCTTTATAATAATAAAGTGGATTACATATTATCATCAAAATATATTTTATGTTATAAAGTAACGCAACTGTGCATGTACTGACTCTGAATATCTAATATATAAAATTTCCATGTCACTATGTTAGTTACCGTACTCCTCTGAAACGGCTTTACGGATTTTTACGAAATTTTATATGCGTATTCAGTAGGTCTGAGAATCGGCTACTATCTATTTTTAATGCGTCTACAAGTTGTATTTCTACCGGTACACGGGGTACAAAGGCAACTTATTATGGCAAAACAAATGTTTGCCGGGACAGCTAGTACCAATATAATATGCAAAGATGGCTTGCATCTAAATTCACAATACACAGCCCATAGAAAAGGGAACAACACTGCGCGAAGCATAGTTAATTAATTAATATATGGCATTGGAAAAATGTATTCGGCTCACCACTTCCGCATTATCTGTTGACCGCACCAGACCAACGGCGCGAGAGCTCGCCACAACACTCCGAGCGACGGACTCTCTCGTCAGCAGACACAACTCTGTGACCACCACTTATTGCGCACAAGCCACGAGCTCTCCGAGCGGAACCGGCCCGAACCTAGCGCATTACGAACAGGCACCCGGAGCTACACGCAAAGACACGACAGGCTGGAGGACGGGACCGACACGACTAATCGCTCATCCGATAGAGGCAGGCCGATCACCGCATCTAGTCTGACCAAACAGACACCACATGCTCGCTAGCGTTCCCGATCAGCGACACTCTTACCCGCACGCGCAGTTTGGCGTACGACCAGCCCCATCCCTGCCAGCAAACGTCCAGTGACTGAACATCTTCAGCAACGACTGCAGCATCTGAGCCATCGAAAACCGAAGACACGTGATACGCAACGGCGCAGAGACCACTCGATATCGAAATCTCCCACTCTCGGCCCACGCGAACCACAGACACTAACTACTATCACCAAGATCCCTTCCGGCCCACACACACATACATAAGTGATCAATCACCGACCTAGCAACAGCCCACATTCGATCCCGATCGCCGGCTCAGCAACCCAATCCGCGCACGATCGGAGCCGTCCGCTTGCATCAGAGCTCTCTAAGGCACCACCAGACTCTCCTCCGCCATCACTGAAGGTCACCGATAAAGGATCCACGCCATTGATACGCATTTACACACTGAAGTACGGAATGAGATCTCCGACACACATACGCAGCCGTGGTGCCGCGGGAACACCTATACTGCTAGACCTATATTTCGACAGACGCCCTCACTGGAGATCAAACTTAACCGGACCTGTATGTAACTATGCATTATTGCTATTATGTGACTACCTTCTTATACAAAGAAAGTAAATTGCGCAATGGATTCCTATTAATGGACGTACGACATATGATAGTGTTGTTCATACCTGTTGTTTTGCGGAAGTGCATACACCAACGATGGAACCTTAATGTTTATTTCTGCCTACGCCATATTGTTTGTAGGTACTTCGAGTACCTACCGCAATCTTTAGTTTTCTAAACGATTTTCTTTACGTCACGTGCGGGTTTTCTAATGAATTAGTTTCGAGACAGCGTTTTTTATACCTACTCCATTTTTTGCCCTTCACTTGGGATACTCTAGTCTATTGAAGTGCTTAGGTACTTTCCACAGAGGAAGTACTTGAGCACGAATTCAATGGAGGTACTCTCAAAAGTATTGTTGTGTGACCGTTTTTTTTAATGAAGTTTGTTGATAAAAATGTGTAAGTACTCTTAGTACTAGCTGACGACAACGCTTGTTTTACAATAGTACTTAAACGCACGTACTGATTGTATTTACTTATATCGCACAAATAGTTGATTACTAGATATACAATAATAATTATAGTCGGACACTCTAACGCCCTACTGGATTCGTAGGGCGGATAGCAAAAAACCGAGCCCGAGGTCAACGCCCTCTCCGCCCGCCCTGCCACTGAACGCGTGTCCTAGGAAAGCCCTCGTCCATTTTAGTCCTTGGAAAATTCTGTTCGAGGACAGAATATTTGCAGCCTTTATTTAGGTATACCTCAAGCAGCATCTTAGTATGTAAGACAGTTCTTTCTTCTGATACATTTAAGTATGTAAGTGATATATTTGTAAGATTAAATTTCATACTGGTCAAGGAAAAATGCTTTGGAACTTCAAATAATAGGCAAGTACTTGTAGATAATAAATGTTGATAAGATACAATATGTTGAAATACAGTGACTTACGAAACGTAACCGTAGTAGTTCTAAGGTAAAGATTGAAGTGCAATGAAAAATCGGTAAATACTGTGAACGATTAAGCGCGTAATTAACCTGTCGGATTTCTTAAGTAGGTAGGTATTTTATTTGTGGTAATGACGTTTTATTTGTTAGGCATTTACAGCACACCGATATACCAGTAACAATCGAAGTAAGATTATTTTGAGGTCAAGACTATTCGATTGGCTTTAATTAAACGTTTTTACTATATTTGTTTTGCCGCACCTTTATTGCATTATACACCTACCTACCTACATTCTCCCTCAATAATAAACGCGGTGTAACTTGTAACAAAGTTATTACAAGCTCTACTGATACTGATTATTCCGAATTTGGTATGTGAATTACTTGCACGATAATTTAAGCTTGGTATCTATAGCTTAGCAGTATGTATACCTAGGGCTTGAGAGATAAAAATAAAACTTGTTATCTTCGACCTTAGGGATTATCGAGCCTACATAGAGATTACCTATTGACCAATCCCCATCACCATTGGACCATCTTATTTTCCAAACAAGTTAGCCTATCGACCTTGGCCTGAGACATCATCACAACAAAATGTTTGTCTTACCCACTAGGGATTTACATTTATACTAACTCAATTCTTAATTTGTGAAAAGTAATTTTATGCCGTCTACCCTTTGATACTAAAATATACAACGAGGGGTTATCTAAGTGCATTGCGTAATTTGTATTTGAAATATTCGTGAACTATTCAATTGTGTAAATTTGTACGCGCTGAAGCTCAGAAAATATGATTCGTCGAAGATCATTCGTGAATGCATGATAGCAACTTATATGCAAATCATGTCAACGAAAAGGGTTACTGCACTGCCCTTCATTAGAATTCTCATGCGATTTATCTAAATCCTAGGGTCGCCATGCCATCCCAATGTCCGTTGCAATGATTGGATATCTCCCCTTTAAAATTTACAACCCTTTCCATCTCACACCCTATCTATTCTGTTGTTAGAGATGCAAAGTGACGTAACGCCTATGTAGCCAACCAAAATCATGAATATTGGCAGTCAAACAACTGGGCCACAGACGCAATTTTAAAATCGTTTCTGCAATGGCAATTTTATCATCAATTTCAAAATAAAGTAAACATATTGGATAAATGTGCTTGCGAAAACTGTTGCTTGTTTTACTTAATTTTTAGGTATCCGTTGCCAGTGGTCAAATCATTGCTACTATCGAAAGTTCCTCTTTCTTTTTGTTATGTTCGTATCTTGCAGAGGTTTTATTCGGTTATTGATCTCAATTCTTTTTTTTATTTTTTTTTACACAGCTTTTCTCAAGAGAAAGGTCAATAGTTCATCTATAGCAATTGTGTTTTCGTTAATAACTTGTGCACGTGCTTTCTTATACTTACATACCTTATTCTTTAGTTCGACCTTATTCTCATATACTACAGACAAATATACCTACATTTAATTATACCCGTGGTACTCGTCTAAGTTACAACTGCATCTCCTTTGGCTCTTTCACTTGACCTCACGCAATGAGACATTTAATCGTTCACGGGAGCAATTGTACCAACGTCACATCTGTCGTTGGCTTAATAAGTGATTTATTTGTGTGCACCCGCATGAGGAAGACTCTCATTGATTGCCGTAACTACACCGTACTTCCACTAGGGAGAAACTTCCTACTGATGACAGATGAAAATGACCCTTGTCATCAACACTCCGCTTGTTCTACGAACGGTTCGTGAGATTGCATTATTATAATGTCTTTACTAGCTATAACTATTTGAGAGAGATGAGGAAGTCAGTTTTATCGACATGGACCCGTTCGTATGATAGAAAAATATGAGTCATAAATAACAGAATTTTCGTAGGTTTTTTACACTCGTCGTAGAAGTGGTTAATTCTTAAATCAGTATTTTCAATCGTTAGTTTTATTAGTAAGGAATTATAACCTCCCCTTTTAGAAGTTATGCGCTATAAACATGGGAATGGGCTACCGTACGTGTCTAGGGAGTCATTATAATGTACGTACTGATATTAACCTACTAGTCTTAACATGAAATACACGAACTCCTCTAACTTTTGAAATTTCAATGCGCTGAGCTCATAAAATAAAGGCATTTCCCATTAAAAATGAAGTGATGGTGCAATGCGCGCGCTATTGAAGTTTGACCTGGATTTTGTTCTGTTTCGGCTTTACTACAATATTGCGTTTTTGCGCGATATCTTTTATGTACACAGCATATATTTTTATGACTAATTAACTAACATTTACCTTATGATTTCTCAACCTGCGTTGTACCTACTGAGTTTAATAAGTAATCATCGTTTTTATGTTTTTGAATGAGTACTGTGGGTAATTAGTTATCTAACTCATAAGTTTTTTAATAAAATTCTCCGTGAAGTTTTTATTAATCTCTCGAGGCATGTCCTAGGAACCTGGAGCCCATCTGCTGCCTCTTAACTATTAATATTCAACTAAGGCCTTTGTCTTTGAGAAGGATGACTCGTTCTATCATAATCTGTTATGAGAAGATTAAACGAACTTACCTGAAGCGGACTTCAGTCCTGATTATATTATAAAATACATGGTCCGAGATTTACTAAGTTATATCGGACTACGTGTTGTTATATCACTTGTATGTAAATAATTTTGAAAACAGTGTCATTGTCATTTCCCCAATAAAACAACACAAAATATCGATTAATAGTGTTGTATTCATAGTGAGACCATTTGAAGGAAATATGATGTTATCAGCCTCTACGAGTTTTCCGTAATGCGTTACCTATATCAAAATAGTGTATGTAGTATGCGATAAATAGTGAGTATGCGACTGTACCGGTAGTACGTAAAGCGTAATATTTTTGCACAACTGTAACGTAGCACTCAATAAATCGTTTGTCATCTACACCCATATTGACCGGACCTCATTTTCTTTATGGATACGACGCGATGTCGTCGGTATGTCGTATGAGTATGACATGCGTACTATAGGTACTTATTATTTCTTATATAGTAAATACAGTGTAGACTGTAGACACGAGACGTTGTATAATAGTATCGGTTGTACGCTGATATCTATGGCCTTAAGTCACGTAGACTCGTTTTCTAAAAAAGTTAGAGCTAGGCTGGACAATCTTTTGGAGGTATGAACCAAACGATTTTTGTCTTCTTTCATAGTGCGAACCGCCAGGTGGAATGACATGAGTCTGTGTTTCCTGCTCAATATAGTTTGGAGGTCTTCAAGTCACGGGCTAATACCAAGTGTGCTCCATCGTAGACCACATCGCTGTTTAACATCAGATAGAATGGTCGTCAAACGCTTCTTGGCTTTGTTTTAAAAAAAGTCTTGTATCGAGTTGAGGTTTATTGTAAGGGCCTAGTGTCTCGGATAGGGGCTCAGTTTATTGCAATTGTACATTTACAAACATGGGTAAAGATTACTTACCAGACAGTTGATATAAATATCCCAGTATTTTGAAATAGGAATAAATAATGAATAATGGACTTAAATACTAAACAACATGTTAAATGACTCAGCCTCATAATATGACAAAGAAAACTAGACCATTGCGTTACAAATGATTGATTTGACCACACTGCGATAAGGAAGATATATATCTAATAATATATCGACCTGTTCCACACTTACTATCTACTTCAACATAATACATACATTGTGTTATATAAAATACTAGCTGACCCATCAAACGTTGTTTTTTGAATATACATTATTTCTCTGCTATTACATGCATGTATTATACAATAATACCTTCCTTAAAAATAACTTTATCTACTAAGAAAACCGCATAAAAATCCGTTGCGTAGTTTTAAAGATGTAAGCATACATAGGGACAGACAGCAGGAGTATACTTTGTTTTATAAATTACACTTCACGCCTTTAATCCCAAAGCGGGGTAGGCAGAGGCACTTGCTAAAGCAAATACCCACGTTTCACCAAGCGTATTTAACCCAACGTGA
>SJJU01026679.1:0-14241 GCA_012932125.1 Conopomorpha cramerella | reverse complement strand
TTGTGTTCTGTTTTATCTTTCAATTTAATTTCGAATGGCCGGAACAGAAGTCATGCACTGTGTATGTTATTAATAAGAAGTGAGTTAACACTAGAGTTTAGAACACTTACCAAAACTAACACAGTCTTCAAAAACCCTGTCAGCGGGTCCTTCCCAGAAGATTGTGACCTTGCTACCGCCGGCTTCACTGTCATATTCCAGTTTGGCGTCAAAAATCACCTCAGGGTCTGAGGCAGACGCCTTGCGACCGATAATTCCGGAGAGACGCTTCTGGTTACCTTCAGGTCAAAGATTTGGTTGGACATGAGTTTTTATAATATGCATTGGTGAAGATGTATATAAACGACTCTGTTAAAATGTAGAGTTTCTAATATCTAGGTGGATATAGGTACTCGCATGAATTTACAAAAGGTCTTTTATTAAAACCCTGAAGTGGCAGACAATTCACTTTAGATAAATTATGCACTTGCTCAATATTGTAGAAACATTTTAATTACTTACCAGTTGTGACGAATACCGTGACCCCGTCATCTGTACGCGTAAGTGCAAGCGCAGAAGGTGAAGGGTCCCCCCGTGGTGCGGCGCACCATGCTAGAGCGATACCTGTCAAAATACGAACAATTTATGACCCCGTCTTTTTTAATATTCACTACATAACGTCAAAGCACTTGAGTGCTTAAGGTACTATGCCCAAAACGAGTGTTGTTTGCTTACGTCATCCAGGTGACTATCTGACTACATAGGTAACCGGTAAATGGCGTGGTCCGGTGACACCTATCTTATACTTTGGGTTGAATATTCGATCTTCACAGAGGAACTCGCAAGTCATTGGAATTCACATTATATGGATTACAGATCCCGGTGTTTTTGGAAATGGTTTTGTTATCATAAGATTATTAATACTTTCACAGAGCATCTAAAACAGTTTACCTATGAAAAATACTTTTAACGAGCCATTTATTGGATGCCAAAATTGTTAGTAGTGATAGGTAGACACAGTTGCTGAGCTAAGCCCATTTTACATTGAGCCTAATAGGCCGACGTTGTTCATGTTCACCTTTTCACTTAAATCCGAGAAGCAAAAAATCTTACCAGCCAAAAACACAAGCACCCTCATCTTGAGCACTTTTTGTGTTACTGAGTTTAAACCGAAATAACTCAAAGTTATATACGCATACCTACAGATATCTAACATTATCGGGACACTCCAATGAGATAAAAATCTGTCAGATTACCTGCCTACCAATACGTCTGTAATCCGTGTTTTTCTTATATTTGGAGGTAAAAAAATACTTAAATAGAATGTTTTCAGGGTTCCCTGGACAAATGACTTTTTACGTGGTGTTTTTAATACGACGACTTATGATATCTTTTTTGTAATTATCTATCTCAGGCACATATGTTTGCTGTGTTCGGTTCATTACTAGGTAGGTAGGTACGTAAAATTCCTTTAGAACGGTTTTTTCTTACACATGGAAATCCTTATGGAAACGTTACCCCACAAGGGACAGAGCTAAGGGCACGGCTCCTACCATCAAAAACCCCTATAGTGGGTTTCTCTTGCGTACCGGGGAGGAGGGCTGGTAAGCATCTGAAAACCGTCACGGTCCTGTCTCCCTTCCGCCTTCTACAGGAACCTCCTCTAGGATTTCAGCTTCAACCAGTGCCAAGAACGCTCAGAATCAACTCTGTGCTATCTTCCTTCTCGAGGTAATTGACTAAACACAGGAGAGCTTTGTTTCGACGCTCACTATCCCGGGAACAGGGTGATCAGATCGGACTCTTAGATATTAGGCTGATTTCCATCTTCAACTGTTGTGTAATGCTAAACTTACGGCCAAGTAAATGGGCATCATTTCAGCGCTAAGGGAACACCTTCTACTATCTACCTAGCGTTGTCTTAGTAAGGGAGCTCATTAAAATAGACTTCTTGCTTAGAACATAATTCTGTTCCGGCCTGAAGAGAGAGGGTCTGTCTGGTAGGTACGTAAGGTTCACTGGTCCACCAATCACATGTATTACCAAGTCGGTCTACACATCAGTGTATTGAAAACAAAGTAGAACTTGGAGCTGATGGAAATGATTATAAGTCAAGCTTGGACTGAAGTTACCTAAGTAGTTAATGTATCGCGCAGCCATCAGAGTGTTGGTCACACCAGGGTCCTCCTCGCTGATTACTGTTTATTTCTTAATCATCCCAATTTACTCTACTCGGCCATTTAATAGCACTCTTATGTTACACATCCCTACGCTCCGGCCCTTATGGTGAGCACTGAAGTACAGACAAGTAATAGGCTTAGTCCCGTGTTACGAAGGTAGTAGTAGGGTTACATGAACTCATAGAATTACTAGCTAAGTTATAAGCTCTATACTTACAAAATGTATTTTTTAAAATAATTATGGCTACAAGTGTTTATCTTCTGTGCTATAACTACCGAAAGAAACAAAAAACAAACTTCAGAAAAAAAAACAAAAACGAAAACAATACAGCACCATGGCAGATCCTCGAATTCGTCAAATTAAAATTAAAACTGGCGTCGTGAAACGTATCGCCAAAGAAAAAGTAGTGTACGAGAAGGAAGCTGAACTCCAGAGGACTAGAATACAGAAGTACAAGGACGAAGGGCAGGACGAGCATAATATAAGGAAGCAGGAGGAAGTTCTGCAAGAGTCTCTGATGATGGTCCCAGATTGTCAGCGACGGTAGGAAATGCTCTTTTCCAATATATGATTATCATGTAACCTTCTAAGTTTTCATTGAAGATATGTTCCATTGATTTAATTTTAAAAAAAGCGGCAGATGTTTTTAGGTTATGCTTTGTTTCAAATGACTCATTTTGTAGAGCATTAGAAGTACAAAGAATAGAACTATTGTTATAAATTATTTCTTGCTCTCGAATTGCAATAAAATTATTTAAATTTGAATATACTTACTGCGAAATATTCTACTTTGTTCATTTTACTGTATTGTTTGTGCACTTTACCACTGAAAGATAGAATAAATATTGAATTTATTTACCTACTTTTGTTACCCCTATGTACATTTAATAATGACCTGAATTATTTTACAGACTTGTGAAGGCATTTGACGATCTCAAGTCAGTTCTAGAATCTGAGCAGGACCTGAAAGAACACGAAGATTACCTCACAGCTCAACAAGTTTTAAAAGACGCAGAAAGTGCACTCCCTGAAAATTATTAATTTAGCTTTTTAATTAATTATAATTTTTCTAATAATTTTCTTTCTCAAATAGTAATCATGACTTATAATCAAAATTTTTATAATCAATTTACATTCCATGGCAATGGATTCATGCCCCCACCAAATTTTCATGTACCACCTCCACCACCCCTTAGAGGAGTGAGAATTACCTCAGATTCTTGTGAAGACTTAATTAAAACTTTAGAGTCCAAAATCATTCCAAAAAAACAGGTCAAAAAGTCACATATTCCTATATCAGAATTTTGTTTCCAAATCCGCAATATTGTCTGTTTAACCAACAACTTGAAAGAGAAACAGAAGTATTTGGATGAAAACTTGGAACTGTTATCAGAAGGTGATTGGGCATCTTACATTGATGAGCTCAAAATGAAGAAAGTATTAATTGAAGGATTGCTTATGCAAATGAATGACAACTATTTGGATTGTATGAAAAAAGAACTTACTAAACGTGCAGCCAAGCGTGCCAGAATAAAAAGAATGAAATCTGAATTAAAACAGATCAAAATACAGAAGATACAGGAATGGGAAGAAAGATCCCGAAAAATAGATGAAGATTTGCAAAAAACTAAGGAAGACATTGAAAATGCAAAAAAGGTGGTTAACTACAAAAATGTATAAACTTAAATGTGTCCCACAGATCAATTATTACTTGAGGTCCTATATAATTTATTATATTTGATGTACATTATTCAATAAATATAATGACATTATAATGCTTACAGGATGAGGAATCAAAACTCCAAGCTGATGCTATACTGCGAGATGTGTTGAGAAAAAAACATGACGCCAAAAAGACAATAACAAAACTAGATGCTCTCCTGAAACTTAGAAGAGCCAGAGAAAACACAGCTAAGGGAAGAGGAGTCAATGTCTCTGAATCTGAAACTGCAAACTTTCATGGAAATATAGGTAAAACATTATTTTAGTTAGCTGATATTCTAGCTTTATTTTTGCTTATTGTAACGTTAGGCTGGATTCTTACCAGCTAAGACTGTTATTGTGATTGTTTTACCAGTGAAGATCTTTTGGTTTGCCAATTTCCTTTTTATTCATACAAGTAAGCTTATGACCACCATGCTGCATGGTGTTAAGCAGCAATGTGGTTTTTGCTGGAACACATTGCTGCTTAATCTACATCGTATCATCTACATCTATTCACCCTTGACTTGAAGACGTCCAGACTACAGTGTGTACTAAACAGACTCTGTCAAGTCATACCACATTCTTGCGTTCTCTCAGAGGGGTAGGTACAGACAATAGAACTCCATCTGCTCCAATCCCTCCACCAGTTATACTTGCAGAGAAATCAAATTTTATTTTTTTCATTTCTTTCAGGTAAGATAAAATCAATGTGGCATGAGAAATTGTCATTGTATGAAAAGGAAGAAGCTGAACTACGCGCCCAGCTTGAGCTTAATTCTGAAAAGAAAGACTTGTCCACAAATAATGTGGGACAGGATGTTGTGGCTAACCTGCAGCTGTGGAGGGAATATTTGTTTGGTGGAGAACAATTGCCGCAGTTTGATTTCATGGGCGATGAAATGAGCTTTGTGGATAACAGGTGATTAATAGATTTTTTTATAATAAAAGTTACTAACATCAGCATGTGAACAGTTTATATTATTTTGGTACAATCCCTTCAGCATGTTGGTAACTAAAGTTTCATAACCAGTTACCAATATGGACATTTTATCACTGTTTTGTAACCAGCTACAAGCAAGTTATGATTGTGGATTTTTTTCAATTTTCGTAACTGAAACCAAGCCTTCTTAGCCATGTATGGTCTCCTGGCATTTCCGCAAATATACTAAGTAATACGCAAAATATTAGTTTTTGTTAGTATTGGTTTGATTGCTTGCATTAAACTGCATAGAAAAACTAACTTTTTGTCCATTCAAACAAAAAATCTCAAGATGTCATACAAGTACATGGGATTAAATCTGTTTAATTATGGAATAACCAAATTTGATTTCTTTTTAAAATAATTGTGCTCTAAATAAACACAAACTTCTTTATATTGCAGGCGTCAATGGGATCAGTACATCAATGCCGAAGGTTCATCATTGCCTATTGGATGGGCTCTTCCAACCACAAGCTAACTTCTATTCTATGGAACTATTTCATATATATATATATATATTATATTTATTTAACAGTATTGTATTACGTGGCCTTTCTCGCTTTTACACATGCTTTCATTAAATGTAAGTTTTGTATATGTCTTGTTTTTTTTTGCTACCTATGTTCAGTGGGCACGTAAATTCGAATGACAAGATATGATGGAGCAAATCACGGGGAAGTTATTGGTACCTGTTTGATGTTAATTTCAGATACCTTTGTTAAGGAGTAATTCCGCAACTTCTAAGATATTTTACAAACTTAGTTTTTGGGCAAATAATATAAACGCGCTAATCTCAGGAACTACTGGTTCGAATTGAAAAAATATGTGTGTGTTGAATAGACCATTAATCGAGGAAGGCTTTAGGCTATACAACATCACGCTGCAATTATTAGGAGCGAAGAAATAATGGAAAATGTGAAAAAAACGGGGAAAATTATTCATCTTTGATGGCTTCCCTTGCGTGCGCTGGGAAAACGATTCAAGATACCAAAAATATATGTATGAAAGAATTATTCCTCTCGGAATGATCTAAAAAAAAATCCATGACAGTATATATTGTCTATCTTTTAAGATTAACTCACTACAACGAGTAACACTTGTAAGCTAATAAAATTTCAGTCCGCGGGCTCTTGACCACATACGTTTTGTCTTCGTGGTCGACCGTGAATGATTGATCGTGACCGCTGAACTGGGCAAAAGGGATTGGTAAATTGTAAATTCATGTAGCCTAGTGAGCTATGAATGAGAAAGTCCAGATGGCTAAGTAAAAAAATGTATTGGTCTATTTAGTCCGCGGGCTCATATTTTGTTCTATAGAACAAGTTACTCTCTCCCACTTTTCCTAGAGAAAGAAAAGGACGAACACACTTAGCCAGTGGTCCCAACGTCGATGAACGAGCAACTAGTAAAACTATAGACGAGTTGGCGATCAGCGGGAAGCGACTGTTAGTTTAGATAGGTAGTTTTGTCACCCGACTATAAGAGAGTGCACAAGTGCGACGCGAGTACTGAAGCGACTCCTCGCTGGCAGTGTGAACAGTCAGCGTTCAAGTAATATACCAAATATGAATGGTTTGATTTTTGTTTGAATTGAATAGGCTCCGAAACTACTAGACAAATTTGAAAAATTCTTTCACAGTTGGAAAGCTACATTCCCACGGGAACGAAAAAACGCGAGTAACACCGCGTGGTACACCTCTCTAGTATAATATATGCATCTCTTTCTTTGACACGGAATTTATATCTATTGTACGTTCTTGAGAGAAAATCGTCGATAGTTAGTTAGTGTTTTCTCGCCGGCGGCGGCGGCGGTGGGACCATTGCCTAATGATGGATCAATAACGTCATGTTCTATAAAACAAAGGGAATTACCCGAATTGTGTGGGCTAAGATAATCACTGAATCGTGTGTTGCGGATTGCATATACGGTACCTATGTTGAAATGTGATTGATTAGTTAGATATTCTGTGACTCAAGTACCTACCTAAATTGTTTTTTACTGTTGGGTTGGTAATTATTATCGTCACCTCGGCCACTTTTCCTGGCAATTCGGCTCAACCTAAAGTAGCGCGCGTGAACCTCTGCTCTTGCATGTCGGTCGGTCTTACATCGACCTTTACTTCGGTGATGATCTCGTAATGCCCAATACGATGCGCATATTTATATAATTAAATAATTTGTACACTGCTGGATATTTGTCGACCTAACAGAATACGAGTACATTTAAAGGGCTCAGGTTAATTTAAAAGTACATTGGTTGTTTGTAGCCGGTGTTTACATTTGGGTCTAACGACATACATACATTAAAAAAAAAAAATGCACTTCACGCCTTTAATCCCAAAGAGGGGTAGGCAGAGGCACTTGATAAAGCAAGTACCCACGGTTCACCAAGCGTATTTAACCCAACGTGACAGGGGGTGAGCCCATCGCCGTTATAGGGTTCACACACCTTGTGGTGTGCGGGTTTTCATCACGATGTTGTCCTTCACCGTACGAGCGTTGCGTTGCGTACATAGGTGCTGAAAAAGAGTCCCATTGGTACACGTCCAGTAGCCGGACTCGAACCCGGGACCTCCCGGTTACAAGTCAAGTGTCCGACCAACTGGACCACAGATGCCACATACATTCAGTACCCCATTATTTATATATAAGAATGTCTTTTTGCACTTTTTTAGTAGACGGTGTGTCGAGTTGGTAAGATTTAAAATTAAACTGTCAAAATATACCTAACATGACTGACACTAAAACAATGCGAGCGTGAATTAAAAGTTAATGTCAATTAACTTCAGATTTTATCAACCATTGGTTGATACTAGTTCAGAAATTATATTTTGAACGATTTTTTAGTCTACTGTTTTATAGGGGGAATCTGTAGAATGAAAACAATATATATCTGTCGGTACTCAAGTCTTTTATTCCAAGTCCGCAATCTCGCTCACAAACATAGTATAGTCGCTTGAGGTAATATCGGCTTTACATTACAATGTGAAGTGTGAAGGATTTATTAGGGACGTGCGAGTCTGCAACTTTTAGTTACTTATGGATAAGTAACTAAAAGTATATTAGTATATGAAAGGTATTATTACCACCCACCACACCTACACCCTTACCAATAAACGCGGTGTAACTTATACCAGTGTTTATAGGTCTGCTGTACCTGGAAGTTGTATCTGGCTGGTATATATTCGGAATAGATAGACCGCACTTATTGGTAAAGCACCTACAGTCGAGTTATGTAATATCCGAGCACTAAACTTCGTGTAAAAGGACCCCGAGCAATCGTCATAGAAACGTTGTTGGGCTACTTCCTAAGTGATTTGCTCTCGGAGTGCTTTTACACTCTGTATAATTACATTTTGTAATTTATTTTTACATATAACCGAGTGTTCATAGGAGTAAAAACTAAACTAACCCTTGTGCGAACGTGTGTCTTGCAAACAATACGAAAAAGAACGGAAATGTTATCAATTTTATTTTATATAAAATGACTATATGAAGACATCACAGAAGCACGACGGGTTTTGGTGTTTTTACTTTATACATGTTTATGCGTTCATAACGTACATTTTAGATATCAGTTTTATAGGTTGATGGGTAGGTCCTCCTCTTGCATTTTGACTCGGCGTCCCATAAAATTATTATTATGAGAAGGTATGTGATAAAACAAACTAATGCTCAATACAAAATACCAGTGCAGTATTAAATCACATAATATTCGTACTGTAAAAACGGAAGTGAACTGTATTATCACAGGTTTGCAAGATATTGGATATGAAAGGCAAAATTGTAATCTAGTACATTAACTACACTGTTAAATAGAAAACGTATTAAAATAAAATACCTAGCATTTTTATACATGAAAACGGCAATTCTCGAATCCGTAATTAGCGCTTCAATACAAAATATTTATAGGTGGCAGCCAAAGGTGTGAGCTCACCAACAGAGATTTTCTATAATTTCTCGTATGGAAATATTAAGTACAGGGCTTCTATTTTCTTACTGCATTTCGGAAAACGTCATTATTCGTCAGTTCTCGGATCTTCAGTCGCTATTTAAAATTTTTGTTGACCGTATAAAGCTCTCAACCAATTATTTTAAATACATACAGTAATTGTCTTATGATTACCAAGAAATGATTTAAGAAAATAGAAGCACTGTGTTTTACCAAAATGTAGAAAATCCCCAATAAATTATCCTAAATTAATCTTGAAAGACGTCGAAAAGAGTTTATCAATATAAATTTGCGTCAGACATTTTTATAACCTACGCACTTCTCTACATCATATTTATAAACGCATTATTACAATATTTTTTTCCTACACATACTTTTCGACATACTAAGAAGATTAAGGGAACGTTAAACATAAACTAAAAAACTATTTTTTACACAATTGTTCCTAGTAATAATATTGCGAAAATTAACTAACTTCATTGTAAGAATAAGTTAAATTGAAACTGCCTTAGTAATAAACATAATTGTGCTGAGTGCAAGTTATTTTCAACATTGTTTCTGTCACTTTCTGACGTTCGTAAAATCAATAAGGTGTGAAAGGGACAAAAACTTCTGGTCTCAATAATAATTGTTCCATTATGTGTTCCGTTGGTATAATTTACTAGTCTTCAATTTTCATTCGTTAAGAAATGTTAAAAATGAAAAAAACATCACTTACACTATAGAAAAAAAACTCTTTTTTAACAACAGACAAAATGAAACCATTTACTCAGACTAGACTGACAAAACACGGTAGTAGAACCTCCGTATAACTTTTTTATTACTAAGGCGGTAATAATTATACGCAAACCATTTAACTGACGGATCGTCCGCGGGGGTAGAAGTAGGTGGGGGCGGGTTGCGGTGTAAACAACTACATACAAAGCTACTGAGCAATGTCACTGTTGCTCCCCGCCCCGCTCGCATTTCACCCCCGCAAAAGTCTGAGACTTCCTCCCACCTAAGTCTTGCCCCGCGGGCGTTCCGCGAATTATGTGGTTTTCCTATAGACGTTATTTATCCATGTCTTATTTATGTAATAGTATGTTTCATACAGTACCCTAAGCTTGCATACCTATTTAATTATTTCTTGTGTTTCTTATGATACCTACATTTTTCGTTACAATATTTTCGAGCTCTTTTTCATGTTG
This sequence comes from Conopomorpha cramerella, assembly GCA_012932125.1. Lineage (NCBI taxonomy): Eukaryota > Metazoa > Arthropoda > Insecta > Lepidoptera > Gracillariidae > Conopomorpha > Conopomorpha cramerella. The sequence continues at coordinate 4,256 of SJJU01026679.1, read as the reverse complement.
TTGACAATCGATATAATTAAAATATGTATAGATGTTTCATAGATATTTTTTTTCGATCGTCGACTCTAAATCACCGGCTCATCCCATATTTGACCCCACTAGAAATGTATACTACTGAACAATTTCGTATTTCATACATTAAGATCTCTGTGGGATCATATTATGGGAGTAAGCCAATGCGCCGTAATATTCGTCGCAAAAGGCTGAGCAAATGTTTATTTATAAAAGGCTATTAATTACTTATACCATTATTGCATTTACGATATGCTAATATATAGTAAATACATCGATTCTGGTAATTTTTAGTCACGTTTTATGTTCTATTACATAAAAGAAATGTATTTTTTTTGTCAACGGAAGCGAAAATAATTTCTTTACTGCATAATTATTATTTGTAATATACATTTATTGCTTTCATTAGTTTATCAGACAATTAAGTTATATATTGTTCTAACCTCATAGATTCGAACGAGAGACGATGTTTAAGAAAAAAATCTAAAGATTGAAATTCTCGTTCGACTCTGGATGGGACATGCCGAAAATACAATTGGACTGTTTTATTTGCCAACACCTAGCGGTGAATAATATTTGATGTTTTATAAATCTTTTCTATGCGATTATTTTCTTGTGACAATGTTAAAATTGTCTATCAGTCAATAATTTGTTTGACCTGCTGACTAAACAGTGTTAAGCTTAAAACCGGTTACCGCAAGGGGCAAATGCAGGGCGGAGACAAAGGTCTTCTTTTTGTATGGACCTTTAGTATTACAAGATTTGCACATTATCCGGTCCGCACAGGTAATACTTCATACGGAGTATGTGGCATTAGATAAATACACATATTATTATTACTTATAAATGGGGTCCGAATGTCATTTGGTATATTTGACATAGCGTGAGACTTTTAAAACGATCATAATGTATCTAATCAGACATTATTCTTAAAGAAACTGTCACATTTAATGCAGCCCCTTAAAATATTAATGGGGTTTGAACTGAATGTCATTTACACTTGTTGACTGTGTGTAACGAATCCTCAAACGAACATTAACATAATCTTGGTTTTTACCTGAAAAAACTGTCATTTTAAACACACTATGGACCTAACAAGACACTCACCCTGCATTCCAAAATGAAATATTCGCTGACATCGCCCGCAGCGAACGACTTAATGTGCTCTAAGCGATGAAAGCGACATAACCAACATTATGGAATGCGCCCTCAACATGCAGTTTTTGACAGATATTGTTTGGGACAGCTATCAAAATCAGCATATTGAGAGGTGTGACTATTGAGAGCGTCAATAGAACAATTTGAACAAAGATGACCCAGTACAAAACCATTTGTCATTTATTTATAGAATCTTATCATAAAAAAATTGAGAATTTCCAAACTCTAAAAAAGTCTAATATAGATGTCGCTCTTTGCGACATTCTGTCATTTACTTCAAGATACAACGAAACATCTGTTCTAGCAAAATCAGCAATTACACTGAATAACGGACAAAATGTTAAACGTTTATTAAACGTTTTAAAGAATATGATAATCTGATCAACCATAAAAAAAACGGAGGAGTCCAGTCTAACCATAAAGAAACGGATTCGCTTACCTAGCGCCATCTATTTTATTTTACAAAAACAAGGTCCAGAAACTTCTCCGTTGCAAAAACTACATGTTTCGTATTGGGTCACTTATGTTCAAACTGTGCGATATAAAAAGGAACATATTATGTTTGGTAACTCCCATCTGTTCTAAACAACACGACTTTATTCAATATTCGTTTGTTCGTCCTGTTCTTATTCTTGAAAAAGTGGGAGAAAGTTGTTTTATAGAACACATATTGATTATATGGTTCCTATTGCCACAGGCCGGCGTAGTTCCCTACTAGGGGCGCAGGCAGGGGTCCGCCGGCAGTGAAGATGCGAGTCCCGCTGGTGTCGTAGCAGTGAGTGTATATCGCCGGCACGTACTTCACCTGGTTCACGCCCTCCGCTTCCTCGTCGGGGAACTGTAAGGATAATACACAATGACATTGTATTTGGCAATTGTGTAATAGGGTACTTATATATTATGGGTACTTATATATAGGATATTAGCGGTATTAAAGGGATTATTTGACAATGGGCCCGCATAAAAACCTTTTATTATTTTAGTTTGTAATAATAACTGCACAGATAATCTAGATTTGATTACAAACCAACCAACATTCCGTCTAAAAGTGACCAAGGTATAGTCATGTTCCATTGGTTCTGTCCACTTCATTCAGAATATGTATCAACATTAGTATAAGTATGTTTTTTTTTCAATACAAATAGGTAAGCGGTTAACCACCATCCTTTGCCATACATCGTGAAGTTGCGATGTGGTCTAAATAGAAAAAGTTTATTTCGTTAACTTTAAATTAACACATCTTCAGGTTCGAAGCCTCCTAGCAAGCGTTAAGCCTGTATCAGGTTGATTCGCTCTTCCATGATTTTTATACAAGTTAACAAAATACAATACATTACAATTGCATAAATGTATAGTTCATTTCGTTGAGTATAACAAAATATTTGTTTATATGTGCAAGCAGGATGTGTGGGTGAAGGTGCGTATTGATGTGCGTGTGTGTTGTGTGTGTGTGTGTCTACATTGTAGCATGTCTGTCTATGGGTATGCCCCATTGTTATATAGAACTAATTTCTCTCTCCCACCTTACTGAAAGAAAGAAAAGGACGAACAACTTAACGTTGTTAAATTACGTCACGTTCTATAAAACAAATGGGGCTTACCCCTGTCTATTAGGTATCTGTTCACCAGTGACTGGAAGATATTCAGATGCATACTGCGCGGGTAACAGACCCCGACAAGTCATTACACAATCTGGCCGTTTATAATATTGGCACTGCTTGTATTGTTTGTAAAATATACGTTTTTGCTGTAGTAAATAGGGTAGTTAGTAAAGATGCAATACGTACAACATATCCACGCGAGGCCCGCAAGGTGACAGTTTTGGAGGAATGCGTGTTGCTCTCCAGATATTTGCCGGCTCGCACGTCGTAGAACATTAACAAACCTGTAAGATTTATGTACCAGGTTTAGCCATCAGACTGTGTTAATGTATAAACTAACAATAAAAATAACTGTATCGAGAGTATAAGTTGCGACGTATTTGTCACGTTCAGAAAATTTTGAAAATACAAATTGTTACACGATATAACTTAGTTGTATTCATGTACTATAAAATAAAGTAAAGAAGACACAAATTTCACCGATTTAAAAAAATATAAATGAGGCCAGTACTATGTGTACTGGATGGATAGCGATTGAATGAAATACTTGCTGGATAAGGGATATCCCGAGAGTGGTGGAACCACGGAGGTTTTTGGTTTTTGTTCAGTAATTTTGTTTCATTTTTTAAACGATTTTACTTTCAATACTGTGTAAACAACGCAGAACTGTTGCCTGTTAGATAAATGTAGAAAATTTTGTTGGTGAATTGAGGAAATAACCTTTACATTACAGGTTACGGCAAATGTTTGTGAAATCATTATACACACATCAAAAGTGTCTAGGGATGAAGAATATTTTTAGCTCTAAAAAAAATCTAATTATTTAAATTATTATTTAAATCAAATCTAATCTTCTGGATTGGTCTCCTACCTAATTCCTCATACCTGTATCAATGACTTATCACCACATTTTGAATAAATTATGAATGAATTCAGTTTTTGTAAAATATATTCTTGATTGCAATCTTCTAAAATGTACTTGATCCCTAGACAGTTTTGACGTGTGTATTATAGTGTACAGAATAAAACAAAGTCGTATACGTATACATAGGGACAGACGACTTCGTTTTATACTAGGTAGTGGTTGTGATGCGTGATGGCGAGTCGAGGTTACCGAGGCCGGTGCCGATGGTGAGCATGTCCCCGCGGAAGGAGGCGGAGCGGATGCCGCAGCCGTTGTACCGCGACGTGATCTTCTTCACGGACTGCAGCGTGCGGCAGTCCAGCAGCAGCGTGTACGACTTGCACCCCACCGCGTACACGCCGCGCTCCTGACAATCACAACACACACATATTATACGTATATTTCAATTCAATTTATTTCAGGTAACTTAAGAATAGTACAGATGTTATTACTAATTCTAAGACCCATAGTAATAAATACCTTAAACTTAATAATATATATATTATAGAGGTATATTTAAAATATACTTAAAATTAAACTATTATACTAAAACACACGCGAGGTGTTGCGTTCCGGGGGGT
>SJJU01026673.1:0-10733 GCA_012932125.1 Conopomorpha cramerella | reverse complement strand
GGTACACAATTAAGGCCCTTTCAATGTGTTAGTGACGCAACACATGCAAAGAAGAGCAGGTGTATGAAATAGTATGTGAACAAAGGAAATAGATTTCAAAGGTTGATTTTTTAACTCCACAGCAGCGATATAAATTTCATTTTAATAGCTTCATACCATTCGGAACAGGTAACTTAAAGCGATGTCATGACATAACTATTTCAAAAATGGAAGAAAGTTTTCAAATAACAATTTGTGTTTTTTTTTTATAAAAAGCACCAGGCACATGAATTTGGCTGGTCTACCGTATAAGTTTAGCATGCCACACCCAGCTACGAAAATATTCCTAAAGCTGGCCTCAAAAATTCCATCACGCATTTCGGCGCACACTTTGAATGAATTTGTGCAAAAAGATACCAACATGAAAAAAAATTGGCGGATTTCGGCGTCCATGTGGTGCGGATGTTCAATTTACAACCTAATCCCCTTAAACTGTGTTTTTGTATAATGCTTGTTTGTAGTAACGGTATCGCATTATTGCAGACAGCTGATTTGGATCAATTGTTTGAAAACTTACGTTTTGTGACAAACTTTTTTTGATGACACTAATGCACTCATTAACTTAAATAAGCCTTGAGGGCAGCAAAACAACGTGTAACTATGTCTTTAAAATCGAGCTCAAACTGTAACGTAAGATGAACGTGTTAAGTTCGGGAAGTGTGTTGTCACTCCTTGACTGCATCCTTGACAAAGGTCTGCGTTCTCCGTAAGTCCTATGGTACCTCAGGTCCTTTATATAGGTCCTGAGGTGGAGGAAGTTTACTAGATCGCCCACGTCTTTCTGCGACTGCAATAGCACAAGAACAGCTTTTGTGAATTACGTGTGTCAAACTGTTGTTGCATCGCTAAGAGGGTTTAAGATTGATGCAATAAAATACTAGAATAACATAAGTACCTCAAAGTCAAAGTAGACTACACCAATTTAAATCAAGAATAGTTTACATCAGTTTTGATGCAGCCCATTTCTCAGCACGCTGCTACAATTATTGGTCGTCGGAAAGCACCGACAATATTCATTAAAAGATAATGATCATTTCTCATGACAAGTGGCGAAGCGAGACCTCCCTATTAGAGGCAGAAAGATGTACGTGAAGGAAACAAATTAAATTGCGGAAACGTTTGACAAGAAAATATTTTAATGTGGAGAAACGAAATGTGAAGCGTGTCTTTTACGCAATCCTGTGGACCCTTAGGAAAATGGTTAGTCAAAATCAACAGTTCAAATTAAAACGGTGTCCATTGAAGCCTCTATTAACAATTTAGAACGAAGACCTATAGGATATCATGAATCCTGTGCATCCTGATAGGGATGGTGGTCAAGAATCTGGCTTTTGGAGGCAGAAGAACATAATGTTGTAGTACGACCTGAGGAATTTTGTTTCAGCCTAGGTTGTTTTATCTATCTAGATTTTTTTAAAGGTTTATACGTAGTATCCTACTTTGAGGTCAGATGATTTCTATCATAGACATATAAATATGTATTTAAAATAGTCTGTTCAAATTCATCAATTTGAAATCCATCGTTTTACCATCAACATTATCTTACGAAACTAGAGTATAGATAAATTATGCGATGTACCTACGTAACAATCAACATATGCGTACGCGCACGCATTGCGCCGGCGGCGACGCGACGCAGGCTACGAAACAAAAGTGTAACATACGTAAGGGTACGTCGAGGAAATGGCCTGTTAAGGGGCGCAGCGACCGTACTTCCTGTCCTTGGGGAGGATATTTTATGAATTAGGTTTGCTGGGTTATGGTGTCGCTTCCGAGAAATGAGAGAGAATCGAAGGAAATAGTTTGGACGGACCTTTAATAGTATATTTAAGTTTAATTACGATATTTATTTATTGACTCAAGGATGATCAATAAGTAAGATATCAATAAGAACAATAATTTTAAAGAATAGAACCGACCAGTATTAGCTGCCCGCCCATAATTTTTTTTACAGTTTCTGGATTATACGTTCGAATTAAGAAAGGCTCCTTTGTCCTCTTTGAAGTCGCTTAACAAATAACAATGACGCCAATAGTAATGATAGGAGACCGGTATTGAGATACTAGTAAAATATAATATTGATCATATTAAGAAAGATAAGAATGGCGTACTGACCAGTTGATGGTACAACTTCAGGAAAGAAGATCCTTACGATCAAATCTAAGCGGGTCCCGCAGTCACCTTTAGATTTCTCAGTATAATTTCTTATCAAAAACCTTACTAAACAATAAATAAATAAATAATAAAAATCTTTATTTCAATTTGCACAAGTTACACTATATAACATAAGGTTGGGGCCTTCTAGTAAGCAATACATGCCTGTATCAGAAGACACCGCTCTTCCGAGTTTCTTATAGTTAGATAAATAAATTTAAACAAAGAATAAACAATTTTTCTTTTTTTTGGGGTATTTTAGGTGATTAGGTAATTGTGTGTGTGTGTGTGTGTGTGTGTGTGTGTGTGTGTGTGTGTGTGTGTGCGTGCGTGTGTGTATGAGTGCTTATGTGTATGTGTGTGTGTTTGTTATTGAGTATATTTCAGGTGTAAGTAGGTTTGGGAGTAAATCCTGGTTATTGTAAGATTATTTCTGTATCGTGATAATTTAGGGACTTAAGATAATTTTGTACTGCTTTTTTGCATTCTACGTAGTTTTTTGTGTAAATATTTGTGTTTTTATTAATAGCATTATAGATGTACTTAGATTGGTGCATGAACTGTCGCTTGGCAAATGTTGTTCTAACATACTCATATTTTATTACCTTATGTGTACTTCTTTTTAGTATAATGTTATTGTCAACTTTTATATTTCGGTGAGTTTTTAGAACGCAGTTTAGTATGTAAAGTTTTCTAACGGACATTAAACCGGTTTCATCGAACAGTTTTTCTGTGCTATAGCGTTTGTTTTTAAATAATATTATTTTTAGAATTGATCTTTGCGCTCTTTCGATACTGATGAATTTGGTTTTACTCGCGCCTCCCCATATTGTTAGACAGTATAATAGTATTGATTGAACGAGGGTGATGTAAATATATATTAGTAAATCTTTTTCTCCTATGTGACGTAAATGTTTGTAGATCCAAATCATTTTTCGTGCTCGGTTGGTGATCATCTCTATTTGTTGATACCAATTTAAGTGAGAATCAATAATTACTCCTAGATATTTAGTTTGTGCTACTTTTTGAATTGGCTCACAGTTGCAGACCATTTCTTTATTTCCTTTACATGTGTGAGCTAATAATTTATATTTAGTACTAGGTTGTGATGTTTTTCGAGTAGAGAAAGTCATGTAGTTAGTTTTAGTTAGATTAAGTGTTAATAAGTTTAGGTTCAGCCAGTTCGTAATCGCCGTAAAGCCCTCTTCAGCCATTTTATGAACTTCACGCCACTCCTTCCCATGAAATATTAGTGCTGTGTCATCTGCGTAGGAGAATACTTTTCCTTGCTTGAGATTAAAATTGCACAGGTCGTTTATATAAACGAGAAATAATGTAGGTCCAAGGACACTACCCTGCGGAACGCCAAAAGCGGTAGATTTTAGATCTGTGCTGTATATATTTTGATCAAGTTTAACTCTTTGAGACCTTTCTTGCAAATAACTAGCAAGAAGTTTTAAGAAGGATCCACGAATACCATAGATCTCTAATTTGCGAAGAAGAATGGGAACGGAAACGGTGTCAAACGCCTTTTTTAAGTCGAGGAAAACACATAGAGATTTCATTTTAGCATCAGTAGCCTTAGTGATACAAGTTGTAAGGTCGAGTATTGCATCTTCCGTACACTTTCCCTCACGAAAACCGTATTGATGGTCTGAAAGTAATTGGTATCTATTCAAATAAGTAACAAGACGGCAGTTAACTATTTTTTCGATTATTTTAGATACTACCGTGAGAACTGAGATAGGTCTGTAGTTGTTGACCTCATCTCTGTCGCCACCCTTATGGACAGGATGAATGACTGACCCAAAACAAACACACACTGAAACAAATCAATTCTCTTTACTTTTATCCTCGCTTTAATAACCAATTAGCTTTACACTCGTATGAACCCGTATTATGTAATTAACGCTGTAGGTATTATTTTATTTCCACCCATCAATTGACTTATGGTACAAACACCACATTCGAGTATTAGTGACGATATTAACAGCATGTCAAATCAAACCCAGACCCATATTGATGTTGGAACCAATACCTACACCATAAAAGCGAAACTAACTGGCAAGGCGATGTTGTTCTAGTTTCAAATAAATTTTAGTATTTAATTTAGGTATTTCTGATGACAGCCTAGTAGTCGATACTCGATTGTGCTCCAGGGTATAAACAGCAGGTATATAGTGCCTTATTCCAGTGAATTTAGGGACAAAATACAGCCTGGTTTCCGCTATATATTTTTCCTCACTAAGTTTCGTCAAAATTTTTCGTGAAGAAGTACCCAAAGACCTAATTATCTTAATCTAACCCTCTGGGAAACTAACGTGACGTATATTTATGTACCTAAGGAATATATAAACTAACATTTACATACTTACGACAAAAATTCGCATCTGCTAATATTAGTGGGATTAGATAACGATTGTTATGAACGTCAACAACAAAAAGCTCAGAAAATTCCCTTGCACTTAATACCAATGAATCTGTGTTCAATATAGATAAAATAGGCACCTATAGACATGGTGTTTTAAAACACATGCTGACTTCCCTTGCGGTGGTCACCGGTTGTGGTGTTTGGTTTCGTAATTTAAAACCAACCAACCATGTGGAAGTAACGTCTGCCATCCTTTTGTGCCTGCGTAGATTGGGTGTTTTGCTTTGCTCAGTGAATTATGGTCTAGAGAGAAGGAATCTCGCGAATCGACACGATAGAATTTCTGCCGACGTATGTGCTTCAGAAAGTATTGAATGAAAGTAGTAGGTTTTGATGAAAAATACTAGTTGTGAAGATTTGCGATGCACGAGACATGATTTTTGAGTTCAATCTCGGATGAATTAAATTAAGCTTTAATTTACATACTTATACACAGTAGTAGTCAGTATAGACGTAATACTATTACTTTACTTATTTTTATATTTAGTATACTTTTAAATGATTCAGAAGATACATTTAAATAAATTCATATCAATCAATAGCACTGTTGTAAGGAGTCTACTTTCAACGACCAAACCCTAAAGTAACTAGAATTCAAGTTCGTTTGTGACTGTCAAAATATAAAAAGACCAAATAATTCGCACACAAAATGTTTCACCCCGATTCAAAAGCCACAGTTACACCAGAAACTATGCCGAACCCGTTTCTTTCAATATCAATACCTAACTAAAGACAGTTCTAAATCTAAGCAAAGGCCAGTGAATTGGATTTTGAGAGCAAATTGACCCACGATAGCAGAAAAGATTTGTACCGACGTGGAACCAAAATCTTATAATACCCAAAATGCATTGTCTATGATAGATGGCACTCAAACACCACTAGGGTTAAATTCAATAGAACAGGTTTAGATCCCTCTGAACATAGACAAATAGTCGCGACATCCAATCAAAAGGAGCATGGGATAGTCTACTATTAAATAATAGATAAAGTAAGGGGATGGTAATACAAAGAGCGTTAACTTTCTCACGCAAAGTAAAGATTCGCTTGGTCATGTTGCAAAATGCGAAACACATATATTAGACAGTCTGAATAATGGACATCAGGTGTATGGGGATTATGTTTAAATTTTGGCCATAGTCATTATAAAATAGGACCTGGTCTTGGCTAGATATAAATCACTAGTTGGACAATTGGAAAGACTCTATAATATGCAGTTGGGGTTTTGGATAGACGTCACGTCTAAAGACCTAACATCTAAATCACGCTGTATGTATCTTAGCACCCTTTTTATGCAATGTTTTAAAAGAAATGAAACCAGTCCCTGCTATTAGTTTTACGTCCCAGGCTAACACGTATTCTAGACATGTAAAGAAAATTTTACAAGCTTAAAAAGCTAGTATCTCGACATTCGTTTGCATAATCGACGTTTAAGATTAACGCGTGCTACATCAAATAAACGGCGATAGGATAAAAACAAACCTTCGGTAGGTAAATGTGTTCTAGTAGCACCTGATAGTAGGAAACATCTGCCCGAATCAGGAAACAAAAAAAAGAGTACTATCCTTCACTAACGAGGTTAAATACTTATCTTCTACACTACTTAGTTGGTGGTACAGTTTTGAGTGACTAAAAAAGCAAATGGAAAAAGGAAATTTCGTGAAGTTAAAAAGCTGCTCACATAAAATTTCCGCTTCTTATCGACAAGATCTTCAAAATGGACTTATGCTGTTGAATCAACTGGGGGAATGTACAAAGAGTATTTTTTTTTTTTTTGTTGCTGTTGTATTTTCGAAGGTGGCTTCATCAACCATATGCTGGGAGACACGTACGTGTAGACACACATCTGTGTCTTTTTTTTTTCCTTGTAGGCAAACTCATTTGTAGATGTTTAGCTAAACGCTTTGCACGATTATTTGTTTAATTTCTCACCGATTCTTGTTTTTTTGTCTTTGAAGGACCGAGTCTACGACCCAAAGGGTAGGTACTTTGTCGATTTCGTTGATTTTTTAACAAAGCAAATTGTATTGTTTGTCCACACACATATTATATATATACATAGTTGGTTCTCCAAAAATATTAGACCAATGTTAGTCTCATAAATAAGAGTATGATGAAGAAAACTTTTTAAAGATTATTCCTTACGTACTTTACGTACCACCACATAATGTAATTTCATTGTTTGCTGTAAGTATACAAACTTAGTACGATAAACACTACTTTAGCTAACCGGTGATAAGGGGCTTTGAAGTATCTCTTAGGATACTGAATGATTATAGATGTAAAAACTGAGAAATATCTCCATACTCTACGGTTAAGTACTTGACAATAAATATCGCTTTCGAAACGCAGAACATTTTCAAGATACAAAATAATATCAAACAACAATTTTATACGAGAAGTTCACGTCATACAACGGCCTAATAGGTCCTCTAAAATTACCAATCCACATTCCTCAAGTTATATGCCACAATTTCCTATATCCTGTCCTCACAAGTTCACTTCCAGTGACATTAAAAACAATTACGTGTGTGTGTAACATAATGCAACCACGGAAAGGTTCGTGGACTGTTGCAGCTGCTTGTTAGAAAGCATTGACCGGTTGCTTCTTGTCTGACGTATCATTATTGGATCTAATGTTGTATGTGTAACACCTTTTCTTTTTTACTATGTACTCGTAGGATCGTAATCGTATTAATAGTTTCATTTTTTATTCGTTCACATATAATCAGGATGATTATGCTTAAAGCAAGTTTTTCCATTAATATGTAAGGCAAAATAAAAACATAAGTATATATCTATTTTATCGGACATGCCTAAACTCAGGAACAATTTCAAGTTGAACGTTTCATTTCGTCATCACAAATTAAACTTTGCAATCGTCCAAAACCACCGCCGCCACCGTCGGAGCAAACCTTATCGTTTCCTCTTCCACTTTATCTTCGCATAAATTTATATTTATAAGTACTTCGTTTTTTTTATAATCCCGTGGCACACTGTGAAAAATGTCAATGATTGCGTTCACCTGGTCATCGCACCCCACCAATAGCTTTGTCCGGGGCTGCCACAATACCCCCCTAGCACATGCCCTGGCCTTTCCTTGTAATAACACGCTTTTTTTTATCCACTTCCTCTTCTTATTAACGTCTTACAATTAAGAAGCACGCGCCACAAAGGTGTTCAGTGAAAGCTTGCTTAGACGAAAGGTTATTTCTTTTTTTATTGACTAGGGAGGAAATTATTAGGTTTTCATGAATGGAAAAATGTTACTTGTACGGTTAAATTACAGGTACAAGTCAAGAATTCTGTAGTAATTGGTTAGTGTGATAACATTGTCCCTTGCTGGTTTAGGAACGTAAAAATATCGATCGTCAGAAGACAGCAAGAAATTTTAGGGTAGGATTCAATTAGAATCTTTTACATTTGCGCAAATGCCTCAGGGTAAATTGGTTCTTTCAGTGGCTTTAGAGATTATGTCCCTGAGCTTATGCAATGTGTTCAGGGATGTTCCTTCAGTGATTTTTTTCGAGATTAGGCATTATTTTTTACCGTAGTAAAACCTTTCAAAGTCCTACCTGATTAATTCATCCCGGACTCATCATTGCCCAGCCCAAAACCTTGATCTTAGAAAACTTAAATTTTGCACAGGGGGTTCCTTTTATGTTCCCGTGAGAAAAGAAAGGATTTTTCAAAATTCATCCCCAAAGGGGGCGTAGAAGTTTATATGAAAAAAACTATTTTTTTTTTGGAGTTAAGGTTTTAAAACTTGGTGGTGTATTTTTGAATAGTAATGAATACTGAAACAATGCGAAAGAAATTGCGGGACCTCCACAAGTACAGACTAAGTGGCTATCAGGTTGGTAGACAAGTCGAATGTGACCAGCGGGATGGCCTTCGATATACATACAAATGAAACGGGTTTATCGCGAGGCCGAAGTTGTTACACGCAAATGTGTGCCAGATCGGGGACTTGGGAGGAATGGGGCCTCACTTTATGACATTGTTTATTGAATGAGGTCATTGTATCCGAGACTGTAAGCCGCATGTTGATAGCGGACTGCGTCGAGACTTAGTTATCTTGATTACAGTTTGATATCCCGTAGGTAGACATTGGTCTGGGTTATCAGTCTCTAGCACTCATTTTACAGCTAGTATGGGGTTAGGTGACCATGTGTGAATTGTGAAAGGTCTAAAGGCGTTATTGTACAATGCTGGGTTGATTTTATAAATCCCGAAAACGGGGTGATATGGTAATTGGCTAAAGGGAAGGTATGCAAGGTATTGGATGCAACCGATGATATTAGGTACAAACAGATAATAGTTATGACAAACCATACATATAACGTATCTACTTCGTCAGACTGTTATTTCTGACTGAAAATGTCTAACTAAACAGTACCTAAGTAGATAATTAAATTTTCTATGAATACTATTAGCAGATGATGATAGAAAAGTACTGCAAAATGTGACCTTAGTAGTATTTGGGGTGATACACTTATACCTTCAAAGATTCATTCACGTGTAACGTTTGTCCTTCTTTAATAAAGTAGATGTAAAAGAGACAAGCTATGCCAAGTGATATTTTAATACTTGTGATTGTTATAGAATAACCGGTGTTTTCATAAAAACTGAAAAAGAAGAACGTTGACTAACAAGCTGGCGTATATCGACTTAGGCTATTTATCCGTATTTGGCGTAGCTGCGACTAGCTTTCATTCCACTAATGCTGTTCTAACGTTATGAAATACCACGTTTAGGTTCTTCTAAAGGATTTTATGCTACGTGATTTAGGTTTAACAGGGTGAAACTGTAAAACCTGTCTCGGGCAATAATTTGTTTAGTACGTAACACACGATAACCCTATAATTCCAAGGGCAAGAACCAGAATTTACGATACAGTATCCAATACCGAGGTTCGTATCAAGTCAACGACCGTGTGTGTTAGGAATGGCGAGAATGTGTCGGGTGGTATCGCCTGCAGTTCCGCTCATTTCGCGACGTCACGTTACATTAAGGTGTCTACACACCAGCCCTAACGGTGTATAAGCAAAAGGCTGTCGAAAAGTCTGCGTAAGCGTCGGGAGTACCATGCCATAGTAATGTTAGTGTTTACGCTGTCACTTTCATATAGTGTATACAATATTACTTACAAGAGTCAGAAGTCTGTCAGCGCCGATGGACAAAGTGTATTTGTTTTGTTAATAATTATCTGTGTAAGTATCCGTTTCTGAAATAGCTTTTTAGGTACATTTTCTCATTTTACTGAAAATACAAAAAATCTCATCCTCCCCGGTAGCGTCAGTAGTTTATCAATTTTGGCCCCATTGTAGTAAACTCTGGTGTGTAGACACCTTTAAATCCGAGCAGGTGATGCTTCCATCTGTCTGCCACGTGCCTTGCATCGATTAATGGCGAATTCGATTAGAACGGGTTCCTAAACGTTTTGTGAAGTTATACTCGTACTTTTCGGGTTACGGTGCTTTTTGTAAATTGTAGGGGGTGTATTTTTTATCTTTCTTATCACTAAAGACTTTAATACACAGTGATAACCGGTTTTCCCACGCCTCTACGCATTTGGATTATCTCGTTTCTTCTTTATCTCTCTCAGATGCACTTTTCATTTCGTTTCATAACCCAATCTAACCGCAAATATTCTTTGAAAGGACTGTGAAATCCCAGGTATTATATGTATAATCAGGCCCTGTAGGTGTCCTAGCAACTCACAACAAAAAATCCGCCAAAGCTTAAAGACTAGATGCACGCACGTAGACACAATACGAAAGTGCATGCCATATCACCTGACCTCAGGGCAAAATTAAATTAAATTACACCATTGCAAGGGCATTATTTCATAATCGATTGACGAAAGCCGACTGTTTCGATTCCGATGTGCCGGGGCCGCCGTGGTAGTGGCATAGCGTGGCGGCGCGCATCTGCGCCCCCCACGCATAATGCCGTGTTGATTGCGCGCAGCTGCCTCGCGTCGAGTCAGCAGGGGATGTTGTGTTACTGTCTATGAATGCACTCGTGCTCTGTGACAACTGCGTGACCAATGAACAACACACGCTTAGAACGCTCAAACGACGTTAGCTTATAATACATAGGCACCTGT
>SJJU01026656.1:0-13850 GCA_012932125.1 Conopomorpha cramerella | reverse complement strand
CCGACCTCCAGATTCCCTCGACCTAGGGACAAAAATCACCTTTACACCGGAACTGCTAAAGAGTTCAGCAAACATCAAGAAAACTATGTACTTCAAATCTCACTTTAAGAACTTCTACAACTTAAATAACTACTACGCTACCCGGCAAATGTTTTTTGCCCATATACATTATTAACAGTCTTTCAGTTTTGCTATTATTTGCATACTATAAATATAAACCTATGTCAAGAATCGCTCTATCTAGTTATGAGAACCGCATCAAATCCTTTTCCATAGTTTTAAAGATGGATGATAAGGACAGACAGCGCGAAGTGACTTTGTTTTACACTATGTAATGATTTACCAGTAACAGGATATAGTTACTTACATTCTTTCTTCTTGTTTCATACAAAGTATTCGTTGGACGACCAACGGCCGTGGTCCAATGTCTTTCGGTGCGCCGAAGCGTGTCGTTCCCGTACAGAATAATATTTCAAGCAAGGTCCCCGGCTCCTTGAAATGGAACCGACACGTCGCGGCAACGCGCGACCGACGTCGCCAACGACCTCATAAACTATTGTTACCCGACAGCAGATTTGCAGTTTTTCATGAGATCTTAGAGCTTAGGCGAGGTCACTGCGCTGCACTGTTGTTGTGTCGTAACATTGGAAAGTTATTCGACTTCTTGTGTTTTTTTTATATTGCAGTGTAAAGTGATGTTTCAAATCGGAATAAAAGTTTTTTTTTATTTCAATTCACATAGGATATTATTTGTCAAATACGAAGCGATCTACCCTGTTGAAACTGAAAACACAATATATTTATGTATGAATATACTGATTATTTACGTTTACTTACGTCCTGTCAATAGCATTATATAAATTCCAAAAAAGCCATTCATACATGTAGTACGGATAATTTGTCCACTTGTAAATCGCTACGAGGCAAAGTGCTACGGCGTAGCAAAAAAGACTACGCACTGCGTAGCTATACGTAGTTGGGACTTTACAAGAGGATTCATTACTTAAATCATTCTAACAGTAAGTAAATGTAGCTAACATTCACCATTGTAAGTATAAAAGTGCTATATTGAAACAACACAAACGAAATCGTATTATCATTCAGTTCCGGGTTTTTGCGTGGGTAACTTTATTTTTCATATACATTCCATTTTCCTTAGTCAAGGTACTATGGGTGCACGGCTAAACTGATAACGCTAATTCATTTTTAATGCTATTGTCAGGGGAAAGTTCTCATGAAAGAAAAGAATTATAAACTGCGCGGTAAATTATACCTACTAATTCAAAATCAATACAGGGTATCTGTCTGCTAAATCATTTTTTAAAGAAACGCGAACTGACATTCTGTGTTTGTTTTGCAGATAATAAAGACTGCTTTATATTGTTATAGCCATCAGTCAAAACCTGCTCACCTGTAAGGTCAAAGGCCAGTCCAAAATAAACAATAACTTTAATATATTTTTAACTCGTAAAATACCGATATAGAGACAACCCCCGCATCTGCTTTCGCGGTTTCATAACTACAGCTATGTCATGGTACTTGTATTCCCCAGTGACATCAAATGAACATTTGATATCGAGGCGCACCACAATGGGTATTATTTGGATTTATGAAAGGCTTAGACTGTATTAAAAATAGAACGGAATATGACATTGAACAAAAAATACGTAGATTAGTGTATTATAGATACGGATTGCAAGCATAAGAATAGTCTTATCCGGAAATTTTAGGTCAGTTAAAAAATCTTAGTAATAAATCAGAGTTTGATGCAGTTGTATCTTTGCAGTCTAACTTCCTTCTCTATTGAGTATGATCTAGGTAAATAATATTCTTGTTACCTTCTGGTTTACGTAATTTCACAAGTGTAGACAAATATATTTCCTTAGCGATTAGCCCTTTATTTTATACGGAGCAAGCATAAGGGGCCAAAATGGCGTCGGTTCTATCAAGAATACGCGACGTGTGCTAATATCAATTGGATATCCCTTTGAGCTCTATCATCAAGCACCATAGAGGTGAAAGGAATTGTAGTGTAGATACTCATAGGGTGGTAATTACACAAAAGATCCCAATGTACCGGAATGTGTCTATCAGGATCCCAGATAAGATAAGAAACAGGTCATGTGACCCGAACACAAACTAGCGAAGTAGTTAGCAGCTCGTTCCCCAGCCAAATATATCAGGTTCCGACTGTATCCCTCAGAGATCGAAACAATACATCGTTTGTATTCAGCCGCGGCTTCGCATTCGCGCAGCGAAATTGCGGCGTTAAAATAGCCCTAACAAATAGGACAAGACAATTTTTACCTGAACTCTACAATTTACGAAAACTCTATATTAAACTAAGTCAGTGTGTATGAATATTGTTTACGTTAATGTGTCCCGGACAGTGCAGTTATCAGTTCATTTTACGTAAACATGCTTTTGTGAAACTGAGCTTTCGTTGTAGAGAAGTTGTGAAGAAAAAGAGTTCATATGTAGAGTTCAATGTAGAGTTAGCTGTAGGCTTCATATGCACGTGCTATATACGACTTCAATGATGCATTGGGCACAATGATGCTGAGTCACGCCTATAGAGCGTGGAATATTATGATTGGAAGCTATGGTTTATTATATGGACGGGTATTTTTATTCCTCTGGAGTATTTAGATAGAGCGGTGATAAATCTTGGCATATTATATATTATATGCACGGGGTTTCCTGACTTATTCTCGATATATACGTATATATATAAAAGTAGGTACTCTTACCTAGATTTACGTTAATTTACATTACGAACTGTCTTACCTTTTACTTTTCTTTTTTTTTCTAATGTAACGGTTGTCCTATTTCGCCAAGCCAATATTAATTTGTTTTAATGCTTCGTATATGAATACATCACACATCAGACCTGTGTCAAATAATATTTCATATTTTACCTTGTTACTAATAATATAAAAAATAATAAATAAATACACTTCGCGCCTTTTAATCCCAAAGCGGGGTAGGCAGATATATAATATCATGTAACTTATTTATATTTAAGTGACTGTCTTGTACTTACATCAAATATCACATTTTTGTGTATTGTACAAACAAAGAATGCTTGTCTTTGGTTAATTTCCTACCGCAATACCCGGTTTAAACTTTTAATATAATGCCAGTACGCGTTTCTTTAAAAATGATCAAACATAAGAAGACAAAACACCGACCTTGGTATTCATACAATTGCAATAGCGTTGGTGAACTGCTATTGAAAGTGTTAAAAGCTGGTAAAAGATAAAACCTTCTTTCTAAAGGAGATCTTGTAAAAAGTATTCACGGAAAGTTTTATCTACTTAATACAAACAAAAGATCTAAGTGCATATACGTCAACTACTTAGTCAACTTTTCGAGCAAGGAAAATATTGTAGAACTTTTGTTAGTATTAAGTAGATAATACTTTCCGTGAATACTTTTTACATGATCTCCTTCAGAAAGAAGGTGGGCGGAGACCTTCTGCGATCTTCACAAACTCCTCGGGATCTCTCCACAACAATTAATCTTCTACCACACATTTTTATGTTCCTTATGACATAGACCTGTCTCTTGCAGGCCTACTGAGGTTGGTACTTGACATTTTATCCGAAACTTCCTCTCGAGTTTTTAGGCTTGTATTTGAAATTTCCAATCAGTGTTTACCCGAGCATGAGTCGAGTGTAGTCCCTTTGAATGAGTCTAGGCACTTGAAAAAAGGGAAAAGATATCTAGTAGCTACTGTCCTTTAAATGTCTATAATAATTATTCATAAAAAATATAATCCTTTGTTTTGTCAAGCATATATAGAAAATATTGTTGACCGGGTATATCGGCGCGAATATAATCAAAGATAACCTGAAGCTTACCTTTCTTATTTACCCTAAGTCAAAGAGTGACAAGGACGTACAAAGCGTGGTCTTTGATTCTTAATCATTAAAAAAAAATTTACAGAGTTTCTTTGTTGTGCGTGTGTAAGTGTGGTTATTGACGAATGGGACACAGATGACAATATTCTGCTCCAAGAGGAATCAACCGAAGACATCGGTGTTGTCCCGAAGGAAGTTAGATTGAAAAACACTCGAAATCATTGAGTACGCATGAACCGATGTATAAGGTGAAAGAAATATGTCAGAATTGAGACAAAATGAGATCTGTCTCTGTCTATTACTTGAGAAATGTATTTATATCAATATTAACTATTTCCCGGACAGTAAAACGCCTATAGACGTCATAACAATACAACATCTTTTGTGTCTATTTTACTGTCCGCACATGTGTTAAGGTGTGAATTACTTAATGTATGCAAGAGTTTGTACCTACAAGTCGAAACTTCGCTGGCTCATTTTTTTTACTATTTTATTGTTATTACTCTGTAAAGCTGTATGTTTCCCATATTGTACAATAAATAATCCAATAAATAAATATTATTACTGTTCGTACAAACACTCCGACCGGTCTACAGAGCGAATTCTCTTTCAACGGTTTCAAAAATAAGCTCCGAAAACAATGTAAATGAATATTTGCACGCCATAATTGTGGAAAGTATTGAGTTTCTGAATCCCCCTCTGGGAATACCGAGGTTTGCCTGACGTAATTACGTTAGGATCACCGATCGCACCAACAGAAATAGCCACGTGACGTCACTAAAATGTTCATAAGAAAAACAACAGGAGAATGGCAAAACGTCACCCATACCAGGTTGATATATTACCGAATCAAACAGTTTGCGTATGTTTCATAGTACAAACCAACAGCATGTCGAATGACTTGCCGGAGTCTGTGTTTCCTGTAAAGGTCTTCAAGTAAATAAGTACCTGATGAACAGGTGTGCTCCATCGTAGAGCATATCGCTGCTTAGCATCATATCTTATTTAAAAAAAATACATTAATATTAATGCCCCTTTTCACCAACTTATACGGTAGCCAGTTTTAGGTGTTACGTAAGAATACGTATTTATTCTTGAACTGGATAGAGGTCCATAAGAAATTTAAGACGCGACCTGTCTGTTACTTTTTTACTTACAGAAATTTGATGAAATCGGTGTCGTAGGTATCTTGTCGTTGCAATTAATACTCGGAAAATTTTAAATTTTTAGTCGGTTCGATTCCCGGTTGATACTATCAAAATTATAAAAATGGTTTAATGCAGTTTTGTTTCTTTTTAAAAATAAAAGAATGTTTCCTATCAGTAAAATGAGCTAACTAAAGGATTTAAAGCAGTTCCCCTCCAGGGCCCACAACTTTTTTCCACCCTGTATATTGTAACTGTATTGATATGTGCCCCCAAATCTTAAGGGATTCAAACCCTGAAATAGTAACCATGTAAAATATGTAAAAGAAATTCATTTCTGGAAAGATTTCTCGATAAAATAATAATCAGAAAAGAACGCTTACTCCGTAAAAACACGAGTGGCGTGTACTCACCTCGCTTACGTAAGCAGCTGCTTACAATCTTATCTCAAAACTTAACCGCAAATCATAACCCTATCAACGAAATTGCCGACTCACTATCGCAAAGTATAGCGCTTTAAGTGGTCTTCCTTTAACAACGCGTTGGAACGATGTCAAGCCTTATAAACATACGCCAACGTTGTTTGACCTTGCATCGCAGAACAACCATGAAGGGAATCTTGCTTTTACGTAACTCGTTTCAGGTATAGCTTAAAGCGGCCAATCGTGTACAGGGGAGAGTAAGGGGTGATTTACACTTTGGAAAGCATCAATCAGTTTTGTTTGAACAGGTCGGAACACGACCTAACCTCTAAGTAGATGCTGGCAAGATATATAATGCGTGTGTGTGCGTGAGTCAATATGGGTAAGGTTTACTAGGTACCTCGTCCAATATTAGTAGGCCTTTCTCTGCAACAATATTGTTGAGCTTTGGAGATCATCTAAATGTGGTCACAGTACCTTTATGGCAATATGTGTGTCATTGGCAAGAAGGCGAGGGCTAGAGATTTGTCACCTTTGAAACGAAACAAATAGGTACCTATTAGGTATCAGCTTACATTAGCTAATGGATTTCACATTATCTAAATGGAAATGAATATATACTCTTTCATGAGAAGTAATACTTACTAGAAAAGCCATAGCATACACTTGTTTTTGTAAAACAAGCAGCACAATGAGAAAGAAGACAAAAACCGTTTATTAAAGAGCTAAACTTATCTAGCATAGCATACCTTAGAAAGCTATCGTAGCCATTCGTAGCTCAGCTTGTTTTGTTTTTTATTACAAGTTGACGCCCCGCAGTTTCAATCTCGTATTTTCCGTTTACACTTTGCATACAATTAACAGAGTCTTAAGTAGATCTCTAACTCAATCTGCAATGTCCAGTGTGCAATAGAGTATATTCATTCATTCTATCTACTGGTGATACTAGTGGTACATCTTGGGTTAAACTTTTGGAGTTTTATTACGGATTACCTTTCTTGTTTTAAATATAGTACAACCTATGTTAATATATTAATATATCATTGCCATCAGCAAGCACTCACATAATGTCCATTCATATCTATAATAAACTTCCCGACACATACAAGCAAATTAAAAATGATCACACATTTATAACAACACTTAAAACACTCCTACTTAGTAAGACTTACTATAAAGTTGAAGAATGTTGAAATGATTGCCTTTCATAATATATTTATGTTGTTAATAGTTAGTGTATTATAACTATGTTACAATAATAATATTGTATAAGCTACACCTAAAGAAGCACATTATGTGAATATTGTTGTGGGTTTATTGCCCCTACAGGGTTCATAATTGATACATTGTATTTAATTTGTAACGTCTACTATAACATTGTGGTAATGCAATAAAGATACTGAGTATTGAATATACACACATCAAGTCTCTAGGGATCAAGTACATTTTAGAAGAATATATTTTAAAAAAAACTGAATTCATTCATAATTTATTTAAAATGTGGTGAGAAGTCATTGATACAGGCATGGGGAATTAGGTAGGAGACCAATCCAGAAGATTAGATTTGATTTAAATAAATTAGATTTTTAAGAGCCAAACATGTTTTTGATCTCTAGACACTTTTGATGTGTGTATGTTCGCCGGACTTTATGTGACGTTTCAACAGTAAAGGATTTTTTAAATCGTCATAACCAAATAGAAGTAGTAATGAAGCCTAGTCGATGCAAACAAACGATAATAATTCCTCTTTATAAATCTATATAAGTACTAGCTGTCCCGGCAAACATTTGTTTTGCCATAATAAGTCGCCTTTGTACCCCGTGTATTGGGAGAAATACAACTGGTAGACGCATAAAAAATATATAGTAGCCGATTCTCAGACCTACTGAATACGCATATAAAATTTGGTGAAAATCGGTAAAGCCGTTTCGGAGGAGTATGGCAACGAAAACTGTGACACGAGAATTTTATTATATTAATACACTTCACGCCTTTTAATCCCAAAGCGGGGTAGGCAGAGACACTTGCTAAGCAAGTGCCCACGGTTCACCAAGCGTATTAAACCCAACGTGTAAATAAGAATATAGAAAACATTATCGAAACAAATCCACTTCTAGCCTATTAATCCCAAAGCGAGGTAGGCAGAGGCACGTGCATTATCCATGTATAAACATTTTATAATTAACTTACTGACTTTGTTAAACATCGTACATCACGTAAAGTCTATACCGTTCGCATCGATGTGTGAAGAATATTTACCCACGTGATTGTACATACATAACGGAATTCCTCGCGGGTAAAAAATGCTACGGGAGCGTTGCAGAAATATTACAAAAATCAATACCTACCGGAACGCAGCTGGGTTCTAGTGGGATTTATTTACGTATATATCTACGCATTTACACAGCACTTTTACGGTGGAGGAAAATATTGCAAGTAGACGTGCATACAACGATGGCTACTAGTTGATTTATTAAAGCAAACAATAAGGCTTACAGTTAATAAATAACCAATGCGCAATTTTGGCTAGTTTTTGAACATAACGTATTAAAGTCTTGTAAAAAACAAAATCATAAATTACTCCTTAGACTATAACAAAACAAAATGAAAAAAAAAATTAAAACAAAAAAAAGGATTTAGCGAAATAAGTACTCATACCATAAAATACAAAACTAAATGAATATACGTTCCAAAATTATTACAAAATCGAACTGCAGTCCTAGCAAGCGCGTCATGAAAAACACGACATACTCGTAGAACAATTACGCGCTGTGATTGGCTGCTATGTCACACATTGTGCGACTTAGCTTGTTTCGACCAATGGCAGTGCCTGATATACCTTGTCATGTCTTTCTTGGTGCGCTTTGCTGGGGGGGGTAGGTTTGATACAGAATTAAAAAAGATCGAGTGTGAGCTTCTTGGCAACTTGCAAAAAAGTGTTACATACCTCTAATATCAGCTTAGGTTTTTTTTTTATCACCATGAACAAGCGTTTGATCACCATCCTGCATCCATCCTGGTTTATACTTATTATGATTTTTAATAAATAATAATGGATTCTACTTCCCTTATAGATACAGATAGTCTTGAATCTGTATTCTGAAACATATGCCAAGTACCACTACACAGGTAAATGTTATGTGTAATGTCATAAGAGCAGATTTTTCTTTCAGAAAATGGACCTTAGTGGAAAAATCCAAGAACAACAAAATGATAACGTTGTGTCCGTCAAGCTACTGCTAGTTATAGCGATTTATTTATATTTAGGGAAACATCATCAGCATCAGGGCAAATCTTCTCTCCCAATGATTTCCATAATAATTTGTGGGGAAATGCCAATAATTGCGACGCTGGGCAGGCGAGTTGGTGATCGCAGTGGTATTGTAGTTTAACTCACAGAGAGCGTTGCTGCCCCTCCTCTGGTGAGTTCCCCCGAGACAGTTCCACCGAGAATTTGATTACAGTAGGTAATTCATTAAATACTACTTAATCACTTTAATACTGTTTAAGTATATTAAAGATTAATGAATTAATCTTTCATCATATAAATCATTATCATTAATCTTTAATTAATGAATTAATCTTTTATATACTTAAATAGAATAGAACCTATGGAGACCAGTATTATAGGTAACTGTTAGTCTGAGAGGTTGGATTTAGAAGGACAAAAAACTGTTACTCTCCTAACAACACCGTACGCCTAAAACGTCAGACACCCAGATATTTTTTTTTAAAGAAAATCTATTTACATATTTCGTAAAATCGAATAATGCCAGTATAATTTTTGAGTGGCGACCTCCAAACGGTAAGAGAGCCAGAGGCCATCCCGTTCAATCATGGCGACAAACCATCGAGAGTGAACTGCGTGCCGCAGGAGTGAGCTGTAGCGCGGCTAATCACGTTGCTGAGGACTGGTCACGGTGGTGCAGAGGGTCTTGACAGAACACGCCACATGATCTTGTCAAGGCCCTCTGCACCTCTGGGGTACCATAGGAACACAACATTTAAATATGTCTCCAAATTAACAATCGCCCACATCGTTGTAAGGAACTGGATAATTGTTATATACATAGGTAGGGTGGTTTTGGGGTCTCGCGTCTCAAAAATCGAGTAGAATGCGATGGGACGCGCTTACGGCACGCGCACGGAATATGCGTCTGGTCGGTGCGTTTAAGTTGACTTTGCTGCTGCCGACTTAGTTCGTAGCCCGTCCATATACCATCAGCGCCACTGAAACGCGCGTCTGTTAAACCAGCCTAACCTCAACCTCACTAGTTACATCTCAAGTCTACGAAAGTTGAAGGCAGCTTTAGTACGTGCACCTCTGTGGGAAACATCTTCAATACAAATAACCACACAAGTACAGCGCGGAGCGCAAATACTTCACCAAATCCGACTCCTCCATACAAAACAGACGCTGACGAGCCATTGTGCGACATCCGCCTTTGTCTCACAAAGAGACAGGCATCAGCGAGAACCACAAGTGCCGCGACTGATGGCTCTGAAAGCGCGGGGAGCGAGTTATGTTTCAATGCGGGTGATCGCTATGACTTTGGATATTTGCCGTATGTTTCCTGTGTCTTGGGTAATGCCATTGAATTGCGTTAGGAGCAAGTAATGCACACATACTATTTATTATTTCATAGGTTTATTTACTCACGTATTTCTCATTAATTATCATTGCCTTCAGGTTTTACCTAAGCGCAGCTGATTTAGCAAAGTTATTATTTAGCTTGCCTAGTATGTTAATAGACATAATTTTAGGACACCGTAAATGATTATTATATAGTGGTCTATTTACTTATAACCATAGTAATATACCGAGTTAATTGCTTAATATAGAAATCGTCTTCAACACAACAGAATTTAATAACACCGATAACTACACTCGTACGTATGAAATATGAAACACTTAATTCTTGCCCGCTTTTGATATGACTAAAGTAAAAAGGAATCGACAGAAAGTTAAGGAACATTCTTACTCAGCTTATCAGCCAAGACAAACATCAAAGTAAGTTACCATAGCAAAGCTTTCACTTAGCATAACTTACTCCTTTGTTGCATCTACTTACATATTTAAATGAAATCTCGTTCCCCTTCGTTCTTTTGCGAAACGAAATTGACTGTGTTTTTTAAACGTCATTACCATAGTTTCATGTAACCGTAACAGTCTCGCCGGTCTTTTGATGGAGCCATGATTACACAGCCTCACATACGTTGGCCCCAGTCTTTTGTACAACCTTGGCTTTATCGTGCTATACACAACGATTCTTCAATGAGCCGCAAATGTACCAGCTATACTAGGCATTCGAGCTCAAGTGATGATTCTATGAGCTGTATTTCTCACGCATTCATGCCTTCGAATATAAAAAGTACTACACAGCCTAGGTGCGGTAACGTCAAGTTATACAAAGACTTCAAACTCTGAGCTCTTTTTGCAAAGAAACTGTATGCATACATGGTTCCATGTAGTAGTTGGTCTGAATAAGTTGACAAGACATGTGGTGCCAGAATAGTGGGATGAAACTTCACATCACCGCTGCAGTGTAATTGCAATATAGATGCTTGTTTATCTCTAGGTGTCTTTCATTACCACGGTTGTATTATATACCTATACTATTATAAATATAAATATTATTTTTTTTCAACACACATTGCTTTCAACCCATGTTTAGTAGCTAAAGCACTTGTGTTATGGAATTCAGATAACGATTATATACTTTAATACATTTTTTTCTCTTCTAAATACATACTTATATAAATAAAACACCCTGACACATCTAACAAGTACTTAAAAGCTCATCACCTAAGTAAATGTCCGCGGTGGTAATCGAACCCACGACCCAACGGAATAGAGGCAGATATGCTGACCTCTACTGAAATCTACGTAAGTGTATTTAACCTTCAAATATAATTATAATCGCTGCTATATTTCAGTTGTTTTGTAAGTAGTACGTCAGTGAGATAACAAAAAATCATTTTTTACGACCAAATACTGAGGTTGCTACTATAATAAAAATTGATTGTACTAATTGACCAGATCCTGTCCAGAATTAGCGAGAACTGAAAGTCATCAGGGCAGTTTTATTCTGTAAAAGTCTGCGTGAGTACCTCAAACTCGTAAACCACTAATGTTAAAGATAAATGAACCGACTTCCACCACTACTAGGGGGTTTATATGGTCTGCCATCATCAAACGCTGACTTCGCTTATCATGGAACCAACATTCATTGCCAACAAAAAAAAGAATCATCAAAACCGTTTCATAAATGACGAAGTTATGCGCGAACAATCATAAAAAAAGCATAATATACCTATGTGGTGGAATTTAAAAAGACTCCTTTCAAAAAAGGAAGGACTTTCCTTTTTTAAAGTCACTTGAAAAAATTACAAGTTGTGTACAAGAAAGAATTTACGTAAATTAGAACACAAATTGCGATATAAGGCAGCTAAAACATATTAATACTTACTCCGTCTTGCATAAATAATATGTTTTCGTCCAATAAATCCCTACTTAAACATAGCTAAATCGATCAAACTATTTTCAAGGTTTTCGCTGAATAAGAATAAAAACCCTATTCAGCTTTATTTACAAATAACTTGATAATTTTAGAAAACGAAAGTTGGGAAAGCCCCTGTCATCTCGCGACCCAGATACGATTGTGAAAATAGAAAGAGTCAGCTTAGATGTCTGGTCTAGTTTTATCAAGTTTGGCTGGAGGCTATGTTTACATCAAGTTGAATTAGTTTGTTCCGAAGCCGAGGGCCACTGTGATTTTTGTTTGGGGTTAACGCCCAGAAACTGAATAAAAATTGACATCTTCATACAATTTACAATCTGATCTTTCTTTCGGACTTTGAAAAAATGCTAATTATTGTTTGTCTCCGGTTTACCCACCAAACCCTGACTGGGTTGAGTCGAGAAGTGGTCTACGGAGTCCCGTAGGATAGTCATCCTAGGGGGTATCAGTATCGCCTGTATATAAAAATACATAAATAATAAATATGCCGGGATATTTTTACATACGGTCAGATACTCCCAAACTAGGATACTCAGGATTATAGGTACCAGAAACTAATACAATAAATGTTAAATGCCTCAATATCACATAGCGTATTTATTATGTTATCAACAATTTTCAAATAACGCCAGTGCTTATGGAGAATGTAGAAGAATTACGAACAAATCTTTCCTCTTGAAAATACTAGTAAAGATTATTTCACAACTAACCAAATCTACGTATTGTGTCAGACCGCATGTTCCGGAATCATCTCCCGCCGGTTTCGAAGCTTTTCAAGGAAGTAACTTCGCAGAGTCTCAAGGGATTTACATTTGTACTTACGAGATTTTCAGCTTCAAGACCTCGTAAGCCTCAATCTACGGCATGTCGCCACAAGTTTCAGCCACGATTTGACGTCACTTCTGTTCCCACACTAAAATTATGTTTGTTTTTAAGAAGAATTAAGTATTTGCGTAATGGAAAGTTATTATTTCACTCGCGAGTGATTTGTAGAATCGATGAAAGTACGTAATGTAATCAAAACAAGATGACTTTTCTGAGTAAAACGTGGTTTATGGAAATAGGAAGAATTTTAGATATTTTTAGACTTGACATTTTTTTTGTTTTCTTTTTTGTGCTGTCGTGGAATTATTCGAGACGAAATTTCTCCTAGGTTGTTTGTGGCATAAGTAGAACTGGAGTTTATCCGAATCGAATATTCCTCATGCGTGGAATAAACAATAACATCTTGACTAGCACGTGACTAGACATAACACAGGTAAGCTATGTTTAGAATAACAAAAAATATTAAAACATAAAAACTATAAGTATTCGGCTTTCGTATTTTACGAACTATCTACTGACAACTGCGACGTTAGGAAAAAACATGACTTGAGTTCGATAACTTAATTAGCTAGGTACGTGTGAAATAATGCTAGGACGCTGATGGCTGAAATCCAAACACTTTTACAAATTAATTCCAAAAGACGTAAGTTTCAATTTTAACTTTATCAGGTGATACGTAATACTATGTCCAAATTAATTTGCGGGATTTGTATTCCAAGAACACTCAGCGAAATTAGTATAGCAAAACAATTTCCTAGAACTACTGACCACTATAATCTGGAACAAAGTAGTATTTGTTTGTAATTTGGTAAAACATGCACTCTAACAACGTGTATTTAGAAACCAATTTACCTTGAATGTTATAACAAACCTTTGTCGTACTAATTCAGCCTTTTGATGCTTTCCGTTTCTATACGTGCTTGCAAATACCACCATCCCTTTGTATTGTGATTAAAATTGAATATGCAATTATCTGTTCTGGTATCTGGTGCTGAATACGTTGCACTAGTCCCAGTCGACAATAGTAATTATATCCCGAAACTCTTGGTTCCTGTGAAAATTACCTACCGTACT
>SJJU01026642.1:0-11510 GCA_012932125.1 Conopomorpha cramerella | reverse complement strand
TCATATTTATGTTAAGTATACTTAGCAGTAAGCCTTGGCAATTTGAAAAGATGCCAGTTTCTTCCCGGTTCTTCTGGCCAGTAAAAGAAATTAATTCGAACCGGGGACGATTACTTTTGATTTAAATTTATAAATGACGTTCATCAAGCTTTGTGTTAGGCCAACATTAGACGATACGTTTTGATCTCAGTTTTACTACAGTCATGATTGTGATTGACGGATTTCCTATCGTCTAATATAGTGAATGATGCTTGAATTAGTACTAGTAGTAATTCCATAAATCATGACTGATGGAATTGAATGATGCTTGCATGAGCGTCTAATGTCTGCCTATTGCTACCGTATATCTGTGTGTTATAGAACTTATAAATGATGAAAAATAAACGTTTTGACTTTGACTTTGTCCACAAATTTTAGGGATTTCGGATGTGAGTGTGTCTATCTGTCTCATAAACAAAGAGCTTCATCAACTGAACTCAAAGCGTCACTGGTAACCACCTATTTGTACAGCGCTTTTCGATATTTTTTTTTACTTTTCAATCAGGCATAGTGTAAACTTCAGGCCGGAACAGTGAAACGGCGTGTAAAAAAAAAAACAAAACTGTCATCGCCCACCCTGTCAACACCGATCAGCCTCACAATGGCGCGGACACTTTTGATTGGTTAGACTGTGTGTGAACACGACGAATTGATGTGCGCCCGCCACAGATAGGGAATACTGACAGACATGTCAGCACACGAGACTGACAGAAATATTGATGGGTAGATCACTGTAGATATTGAGACGGTTGGTATTTAACTTGTTTCTTTTTAGTTCTTGCTTTATTTACTTTTAACATGTCTTTTCGTTTTTTTGTGTCACCTAATGTCCCAGAACGTAAAATGTAGTGCTTGCTTATGCTTGCTTAAGTCCTATGGTACCCCAGTGGTACAAAGGGACTTTACAAGATGGCGTCACGCCGTCCTGTCCTCTGCGACTGCTCTGGCATCGGACCAGCTCAGCCCTCGCGCTCTCAGCTCGCCGTCGACGGTGCGCCGCCACGTGTGCACGGGGCGTCGAGGTCAAATGTAGTAGTTAGGTATATTTAGTACATACTAACTTTTTACCTATGAAAGATAGACGCTCATACTGTGTTGCGCGAATATATGCCTTTTCTTATTTTTTAATGCTCCTGGACGAAGAGACACTTGACAACGTTAGATTTTTCATAAGCTAGTAAAAGGCAAAAACTGTTTCGGTATTTTGCTTTCAATATGCGAAAAAGCAATTGGAGACGCCTATGTCCAGCAGTGGACAAGTGTGGGCTGATGATGATGATGCGAAAAAGAAAATATTGCGAATGAAAACAACTATTAAAATGAAAATAAAAATATACAATTATTTTTCACTTTTCTGGATTCTTTCATAGGTAAATAATATCTGTACAAAAAAATATGTTGTCAATTCTGGCCTTCACCTAATTGTGCTTTTTTGTATGAAGAAATAGTTTTTTTTAGTTCCAAGATATTGATACCTACTGAAAAGGACTCTGTAGTTTATTTAAAAGGACAATTCAGTATCACCTCCGTCAATACTTTACGTATTTACCAACATAGTGCGAACTGCCAGGATGTGGAACGACTTGCCGGAGTCTGTGTTTCCTGCGCAGTACAGTCTGAAGGTCTTCAAGTCACTGGTGTGAATAGGTGAATGAACAAGTGTGCTCCATCGTAGACCACATCGCTGCTTAACACCAGGCAGGATGGTGGTCAAACGCTTGTTCATAATGTTTAAAAATAAACCATACTTATTTTGTGATTTCTACAATAACTTTCAGTTCTGTGTCCAGTTGAAAGTAATTATTGCGAGTCAGGAATTGCGTTGTGGAAAAGTTTTTTTTTTTTGCTAGTATGCTACCACACTAACGAACGTTCTTGAAAGTAAATAAATTAATAAGTGTAAGGGTTTTGTGGAATTGCATTATTTTGCAATGATGTTTTTTTCTTCAAGCTTGTATACATTAATAAAGGACTAGTAAAAAGAAGAAAAAATAAGAATACAGCCAATATTATCTGGTTTGTAAGTAAAAGAAAAGTGCCAAAATGTAAACAGTAGGTTTAAAGAACAAAAAATGCACAAAGCTCAGGAATCAATCAATTGGTGAAGTCAAAATATTTAAAAAATCTCTCTCCCTGTATAAACATGTCACTACTAAATGACACATAGGTATGCCACTGTAAGCATAACGTTACGTTAGTACGTCATTTTACTTCAGGAAATTTCATTCAACTACTTTTTTTCGCAAGTCTTGAAAAAAGTTAAATAAAAAAGGTTCTGTTTATTTACAGCGCGCGCCAATCGTGACCTTTTCAACCTTAAACTCTTTTATTGCATCTCTCAATGTTTTCGTGTGGGTACTGGCCACAAAGAAATTTGTAAAGTGTTCACCCGAAAAAAAAAAGCGAAGAGCCACCTCCATTTGGGTGTATTTTTCGGTCAAATACTTTCTCTACACGTTACCAGTTTAATTTGAACTCTACAGTAGAACATTTTATTTGCGAACCAGTGTCATGTGATTCAAATACTGTTTAGAACGACGTGTCAGCGTGGTCAAACGTCGTCGGTTTCCGTACGGAGAGGCATTACGGTGATTTGTTGCGAATTCTAGCTCTAAAGCCAAATAGAAGTAAACAAGACAAACTTTGTTTGAACTGTTGACAGTAGGAAATCGACTCTACGTAGAGATCAAGAAAAACTTTTCAAGTAAGAAACGATTTGACCACAGTTTGAGGCAGGAGTGTTGTGAAAAGCTTTGGTACATTTTGGAGACTTGTTTAATGTTTCTCTATTCGGAAGGCATTTTTTGGTGAATTAGGACTGTTTATGGACCATTTACCGAAATGAGTTAATGCCTAGAGCGTTGTCTCTATCACACTATTATACGAAGAAAGAGACAAAAACAATTTTGTTTTTTAGGTTAGGAAGAAGTCTTTCCTACAGAAGAGATTTCGGACGAGGTGTACCATTTCAATTTTGTTAATAGGTTTCAGCGTACGTCATTTTGGAGCGAAAAATCTTCACTTTTAATCATTTCAGTAATAACTGTACAAGATCTGATCAGACTGTACTGAGGCGATCTAGGTAAGCCGCGCATCGTTACAGTAAGCTGAGCTACACTACGTAAGAGCGCACACGCGACGCCAGCTCAGCTCACAATGCGAACTGTACAGCTCAGCTTGTACACGACTGTACTGGGGCGACCTAGCTAAGCCGCACGTCGTTACAGTAAACTGAGCTTACGTAGTGTAAGAGCGCACACGCGACGCCAGCTCAGCTTAAACACGACTGGTACTAGTCTGGGGTAAGACGCACGTCTGAGCTACGCGGTTCAAGAAAATACTAGATATTTGAGGTCAATTCATACCTAGCCATATTTGTTTATGTCAGTGTGACCGCAGCTACAATGAAGCAGAGAAGCCCTAGCACAGTAGGTCGCAGCTTGCAGCTATGCGCCACGTATCACTTCGTATCAAACTACCTTAATGCGAACTGCTTTTAACCCAGTTCGAACATGAGGGTCGATTACGGTTCCACTGCTTTTCGGGTTCAAAACGAGCATGAACTCTTTTTTTTTGTCCGAGCTGCTTTTTTCAATTGTTTTTATCATTACACAGTAAAATAAACTCCCTTCGCGCTGTCTTTCCCTATGTATGCCACCTACGCATACATAGGGAAAGGCAGCGGGAATGGTTTGAAACTGCGCAAAGGATTTCATCAACCATATCACTGTTTCCTTTAATAGGTAAACGAATTCTTCAGGAAGGTATGCATAAAATAGTAGAGAAATACTGTTATGACGTACATTGGCCAAAAAAAAAAATTCTGTTTATCAGCTAGTTTTACTATAGTTGTCTCTTACACTACTTCTAGCTTAACCCTTAATGATACAAGGTTAGGTGTTTTTCTGATGGATTTTGGACTCTATTGACGTTTTTTATTCTAATTACCGACCAGCACTGTAGTGTTACATTGACATAAGTCGACACACTATCACATAAATGTATAAACAGATACATTTCTGATTCATCATGAAACAACACGATAAATGTGCCACGTACATTGGGACACATTCAGAATTTTCTATTCGAAATACGGCAATTCAAGTCATCATCATCAGCCCATACTTGTCCAGTGCTGGACAAAGGCCTCTCCAATTGCACGCCACTGTGATCTATTTTCGGCTTATCGCATCCAGATTCTGCAAGCCAAATTGCGTATATCATCAGTCCTTGCTTGAGGACGACGTTTATTTATGTAAAACTGTCAAATTCAGCCTTGTGGCGGTGGCGAATAAAATACATGTGTCACAACCCCAGCCCAACATCCCGTCGGTGGGGGTCGTAAGAGGCGACCGAAGGAACTCTCTAGACGACGGGCAGCAGCGCTCTCTGTGAGTTAAACCACAACACCACTGTGATCGCCAACCCACCTACCAATCGTGGCGATTATTGGCATTTCCCCCCAAATATTGGAACTCGTCGAGCAGTGGACGTGATGTGGCTAATGATTACTGTCAAATACAATAATTTCCGACGCGACATTCGGCCGGATGCGGCCGGCTCCGTCAGTAGTCCGCCGTCAATATCCGGGATATTCCCACCCAGTTTCCCACCACTGTGATTCCTGTTAGAGCCAGGATCTACAGCGGCATCCAGAATAGACAAGAGCTTAATCATTGACAACTGGGCTAGATCCCGGGGGCGCCTAGCCTTCTGTCTTGGATCCCACATAGTTATTAAACTAAAGACGGTATAGAAATAAGAAGAAAAAAATACATATATGCGCCGCATTGCAATGCATACACATGATTTTTTTTTGATTCCGTCGTCAAGTCCTCGATGTAAAATAGACTTTGAACATCGTATATAAGATACATTTTTGTTGAAAGATTCAAAAATCCGTTTCTATCCGGTGCGGTGCCGTCCGGTCGGTGGAAATACCCCTTAAATCGCCAACAGTTAATAACGTGAAAGACCATATCGCGAAAGCCATAAAGATGCGTCGCAATGAGTCGTAGCGAACGCTAAACTCGAGCAGAAACACTGCAGATGACGTTCCTACATTAATACCCGCGCAAACACAGTTGTAATGCGGTTGTTTGTAGACGTCACGCCGCAGATGTACACTCCGGTTATAATTACGCTCAACCGTTTGGTACAGTCGAGGACTGATCGAGCGTAACAAGACAAGACAAGACAATACATTAATTTCTCTGCCAAGCACAAGTAATGTGCATAAAACAGAAAAGCAATGTTAAAATAAGCGAAGAGGAGACTCCGGCTCAGCATCAAGTCACGGTTACCCGTGACGCTGGTCTCCCGCCGGCACTCAGCCTTTTTCTTTTTATGAAAATCGGTGACATGGTTCCTAAGAACAAACCGTCGTGTGTGTTAAAGTTTCAAACATTCCCATACTGACCGATTTGAATGAGCCCTGTATGTATATATAGATTAATGACTTATCTCTAAGTAAACACATGCAATTCAAGTTAAACCGCCTTTGAGAAGTTGCTTCAAAGACTAGCAAATTCATATTCAGATGGATTCAGGTGGAAATTGACTTAACATTGGTATACTATAGATATAGTTCGTATTGACTTTGACGGAACGTGAGCGAGTTTGTAAAGCTTAAAGCTCTATGTATTGCCTTTCTCATAAATTACTAGCGACCCGCTTTACATGAGTGCAATGCTGATACTAATTGTTTCCCTATTGAATCATCATCATCAGCCCATATTTGTCCACTGCTGGACATAGGCCTCTCCAATTGTCCATAACCTATCATGCCATGTGTACAATTGTTTATTCTTGAATAAAACATTATTATTATTATACATACAAACTTTCCTCTGAATCGTCGTGGTCACGACAGTCCACACGTGACCACGACGCATTACGCGTTTCATAAAAAAATGTATCTTTAGATCAATATTAGATTCACGAAAATGAAATACTACTATTGCATTCAATGTTCGTCCAGTCCCCCTAGCACAGTACCTATATAAATAAGTCACAAGACATATAAGCCGCTACGAATGAAACAACTTAGACGCATGAAGCGTGACATAACAGACAACCACAGTGCGTATTTGTGTATGTCGTGTCCTTTTTGACGCGCGTGCTAAGGCTGCAGCTAGATCTCTTTTTCTCTCGTCAGAGAGTATGTATGTTCCTTGAGTAAGACCAAGCGAGACTGGACGTGAAGTCTTGAACTTCAAATTAAAGATAATGTTACCTACTTTTTTCATAAAAAGTTATTTTGAATTTCGAACGTTTTTATCGCCGGCCAGTATTCGATTATACGTAAAGTCATTTAAGAATAATTCATTTTTTTTTCTAGCAATAAAATTTAATGTAAAATACTTTTATCAGCGCCAATGTCCCGCGAAAGTACGAACTGAATTGCAAAAAATGTCACGTAGATCTCTTTAAAATACCGCCGAGTGAACAGAAAGGACATTGCGTATAATTTCATGACATAGTCTTGTAAAATATGAGCCTAGCTGATACGTTTAGTAATTTTAAATAAGAAGAACCTATTTCAACCAGTAGTAGTCGCCCGCCCATTTTATTTAAAGTTACCCTCGATTTATAGGGTTTGCCATCATCATACCCTCATTTACTTATCATTAGTCTATGACTTGTCCCTCTTCTTTATAACAAAAAAAAAACGGTCTATAAACTACCTGGAGTTATCCACGAACAAACAAAAAAAAAGGATATTATTAAACTGAGTTTACATAGACCTCGAGCAATGGTTTTAGAACGAGAAAATAATTTTTAGTATGACGACAATGCGGCGAAATAAAAAAAAATGTTTTTCATCTCCATACAAAATGTCATCTCCCGAGGCAGAGATTCGCATATTTTGTACGGAGAGGACAAAATTTTTTTTTATTTCCACACATTGTCGCCATAGTAAAAGTTGTTCATACTGACGAACACAACAACGTTTCTAAGACCATTGCTCGGGGTCCTTTTAATGAAGAAAGCTTTTTTAGTCGCTTAAAAAATAAAGGACCAACTTCAACAGAGGACAAAGTATCATCATCAGCCCGTATTTGTCCACTGCTGAACATAGGCCTCCTGTTTCGGCTTCGAATGAACAAAGCTTCTTTTTAGTCGCTTAAAAAATAAAGGACCAACTTCAACAGAGGACAAACTATCATCATCAGCTCGTATTTGTCCACTGCTGAACATAGGCCTCCTGTTTTCGGCTTCGAATGAACAAAGTTTCTTTTTAGTCGCTTAAAAAATAAAGGACCAACTTCAACAGAGGACAAACTATCATCATTAGCCCGTATTTGTCCACTGCTGAACATAGGCCTCCTGTTTTCGGCTTCGAATGAACAAAGCTTCTTTTTAGTCGATTAAAAAATAAAGGACCAACTTCAACAGAGGACAAACTATCATCATCATCAGCTCGTATTTGTCCACTGCTGGACATAGGCCTCTCCAATTGCACGCCACTGTGATCTGTTTTCGGCTTCTCGCATCCAGCTTCTGCCAGCCATCTTGCGTATATCATCAGTCCACCTTGCCTGAGGATAAACTATCAACTGTCAGTAAAAACAACACTATGAACACAATGTTAGTTCATATAAAATATGTAATGTATAATGTACAAGTGTCGCCACCTTGTGTATATAAGAGTGAGTTACTATTGTAGATTGAGTGATAAATAAACAACTTCAATCGTTCCTTGTCGTTACAAGAAATTAAAATAAATATAAAAATAAATACACTTCACGCCTTTAATCCCAAAGACGGGTAGGCAGAGGCACTTGCTAAAGCAAGTACCCACGGTTCACCAAGCGTATTTAACCCAACGTGACAGGGGGTGAGCCCATCGCCGTTATATAGGGTTCACACACCTTGTGGTGTGCGGGTTTCATCACGATGTTGTCCTTCACCGTACGAGCGTACTAGAAATTGTTTTTTCATTAAACAAAAATTAAAACACTATTGCATTATTGCAAAATAGCATCGACCTAGGCGACGACGCAAAAAACGGCATTTTTTTTCTATTAGCGAAGCTACGAAACGAATATATCATTCCTTTTCTTTTTTCACTCTCTCGCTCCGACAGAACGCGTTGTCTATTTCCCTCTCTCTCTCTCGCTCTGACAGAAAGCGTTGTCTATTTTTTCCTTGTGCACTGCACCCGCAAAGATTTATGGCGACTTCTTTTTTTTTTCCAGCTCTTATTTACTTACTTCACCTCGTAATGAAGTGCTAGAAGTCGTTTTGGTTTTTGCATGGAGCGAAATCTTAACTGTATTTAAAAAAGTTTGTTCGAATCAGACTTGGCTTTGAGGAAGTACCGTAAATTTGGTTTATGATCTTTTTTTAATGAGCGCACAGACATTATAACTCAATATTATTCACCGGGTATATAGGCGCGAATATAATCAAAGACAAGCTCGAGTACTAATAAGATATGAGTAGTAGTAGTATAAAATAAGTATAACCTTCAGGGTGGCCTGTGTACAGCAGTGGATGTCACTCTTTTTAAATTTCTCTACATACAAACCTTCTATGGACTTCCCTACGAGTAATTCAAGACCAAAATTAGCCAAATCGTTAAAGGCATTGTTTAGTCATAATATTACAACGAATAGTGGCATTGTATTTTATAAATATAGATTTATGCTAAAACCGCGCAATTTAAATCGCGGGGGGTCCATTAGTTACATATATAAAGCTTCCTCAAGAACCACTCTTCTAAAGAAAACCGCATCCAAATCCGATGCATAGTTCCAAAGATCTTTATTTATTTATTTATTTAAACACACCAACAATTTACACACAATACATTAAAAAATTACATTATTTAGTTATAAGTACTGGTATGCAAATTTATAACAGGTGAGTACATCGTTTACAATTAAAGGCAAGCAGACATCAAACAATAAAATTAAATTTAACTACTTATATTTAAACTAAAAGTAAGTATGATAGTGCATTAATTATTTTGTTCATTCATTATATATTATAAATTATTTACATAAGACAGTATATTAAAACCAAACATTTTAAGAGCGTCTGTGGTCCAGTTGGTCGGACACTCGACTTGTAACCGGGAGGTCGCGGGTTCGAGTCCAGCTACTGGACGTGTACCGATGGGACTCTTTTTCAGAGCCTATGTACGCAAACGCAACGCTCGTACGGTGAAGGACAACATCGTGATGAAACCCGCATACCACAAGGTGTGTGAACCCTATTACGGCGATGGGCTCACCCCCTGTCACGTTGGGTTAAATACGCTTGGTGAACCGTGGGCATTTGCTTATTAAGCAAGTGCCTCTGCCTACCCCGCTTTGGAATAAAAAGGCGTGAAGTGTATTATTTATTTTACATTTTAATAAAGATATCAGATAATAAGAGATCTTAGCATACACACGGACAGACAGCGGGAGGCGACTCTATGTTTTATACTATACCTATTGATTTATTAACCCGACCAGGCTCAGCACTAGAAGAAAAATAGTAAAGTGAAATATATTCGAATGAAATCTTCCTGAAACCCATTGAACCGTATTACGAAACAGAAAATTATCTCCGATTTCTACTTGACTTGCTACTTACTACGGAATGGAAGGAAATCAATTTTGGATTCCGTGAATTTCAACATTTGCATTTAGAAAAAATATAAACTGCGTTCTTTTGTAACGTTGATTCTGAAACAAAGGTGATTTTCACTTGTTTCCTCAATCTGTGGATTTTATTATATTAGATTACATAGTAAGGAAACCTTCAAAAAGTCTTCAGATGATTTCAGTGAAGACGTTCAATAAGGTTCAAAGTGTTGGTGAAGTGGGAATATATTAGTATTTTTTTACATACATACATACACTTCACGTCTGTCTCCCAGAGGGGTAGGCAGAGACTACAGATCTCCATTTGTCACGGTCCTGACATACCCCTTTCGCTTCATCTTCATTCATACATCTTTTCATACATGACCTCCGGTTTCGAGTACTTATCACGCCACCTTCGGCCAGGACATCACCAATCTGGTCTGTATATGTCCTTCTCGGGCGACCTCTACTCACCCGGCCCATCACATCACCCATATAACTCTCCTTAATAAACCTATATACATCTATTTTTTTTATTAAAGGTTGAAGTAAGAGGGTTTAGGAGGTAGTGATTAACGCGTGGAGGTATCAAGCTGAAATTCATATCAATGTATGAAAGCCTACTGTACCTAAGAGTTGTGAAAAAATCAACCATCACCCCGCTATGGGGGTCGTAAGAGACGACCGAGGGAACTCTCCAGAGGACGGGTAGCAGTGCTCTCTGTGCGTTAAACCACAACACCACTGCGATCGCCAACCCGCCTGCCCAGCGTGGCGATTATGGGGCATTTACCTCCAATATAAGCACATCTAATACAACGCTTTCGAAAACGACTTGAAGGAAATTTAATAATAATAATAATCT
Source organism: Conopomorpha cramerella (assembly GCA_012932125.1). Taxonomy (NCBI): domain Eukaryota; kingdom Metazoa; phylum Arthropoda; class Insecta; order Lepidoptera; family Gracillariidae; genus Conopomorpha; species Conopomorpha cramerella. The sequence continues at coordinate 1,025 of SJJU01026642.1, read as the reverse complement.
ATTATATATAGAAATGAATGCTGTTTTGTTAGTCTCGCTAAAACTCGAGAACGGCCCTGGACCGGATTGCTAATATTTGTCTTGAATACACCTGGAAGTCCAGGGAAGGTTTAAAAGGTGTATTTCTTCCAATGTACAAAAGCGACTTCTTATGGCAAAATAAATGTTTGCCGAGACAGCTAGTATACTAATAATAATAAATTTATTTCCTTCACATAACCAAACATGAGTAATTAGGGAACACGGTACAGTGAATATTACAGATACATTGGTATATGAAGGCTGGAGCGTAAACTAGGTAACCCTGTACTATAGGACTCCAGGCCTCCACTTACGGAAAGCTGTACCTACAAAGCAGACTTACGACTAAGAGTATGCCTAGAGATAGTTACGTGAGTGTGTATTTAATTTAAAAATAGTTTTCACTAGAATTTTTTGAGGTAACAAGGTTTAAAAAGAAAATTATGCACTATTAATTATTTGTACCCTTACTTTTATTATTATTATATATTTGTGTTTTATAAATATATATTTTTTATTATATATATATTTTTTATATTTCAGATGTTATAATATTGTTAATGATGTATAATTGTTTTAAGTAGGTAAGTAAACTCGTAAATGTTGTGCATATCTGTAATAGGTGTAAGTATAAGAAATTTCAGATTGTAATTTTTTTTTTCTAACTTGTATGTACTTACTCTGTTGATGTGCCTTATGAATAAAATAAAATAAAAAATAAAAGTAACGCTACGTCTTCAAAAACACGCTCTCAAATGTAAATTCACGGTTAATAACGCTGCATTTACACCACCGATGTCGAGTATTTAACAGAACAATGACTGTGGAAGGCACAAAACCTTTTAAGCCTCTTTCACACGATGACAGTCCGTGGGCGAGTAGATATAATAATATGTGCCAGTGGAATGAAGTTTTTACATAGAGTATTATTTTAGATTATATTCATCATCAGCCCATACTTGTCCACTGCTGGACATAGGCCTCTCCAATTGCACGCCACTGTG
>SJJU01026640.1:0-15645 GCA_012932125.1 Conopomorpha cramerella | reverse complement strand
CCCGAAATTTCCACGCCATGACTTGAGTAACAATCAACGCGGTACAACTAATAAAGGTATTATAATATTGAATAGAAATTCGCAACGCTATTATTGTGCAGGACCTTTGTTTCACACACCTCACACACACACTCAACACATACCACACACACACCATGGGCCAAGGTGTGTGATAAAATTATATGGCCGATTATGCAAACACTACAGGTTTCCTTCCTATTAATGACTAGCGGTCTTACTAATAATGGCGGAATTGCTATTTAGGAGATACGCAAAGCTCAACTTAACTTGTCAGTTGTATGTCAAATACGGAATAATCAGTTCAAGTAGACCTGTAATAACCGTTGCATAAGTAATAACGCGTTTATTGGTAAGGGGGTTAGTGTCTCGGCGAACATTTATTTAATTTACTTAGTATAAGAACCATACAGAGTTCTTAGTACATAAAATAAATTGTATAAATATCACCATATCCAAAACAGTTTGCCACAGGAAGCCGCCTTTCTACACCGTGTATTGGAAGAAATACACCTTTTAAACCTACTCTGGCTCAACGTGTAATTGACGACCAAAATTAGCCAAATCGGTCCAGCCGTTCTCGAGTTTTCGCGAGACTAACGAACATCAATTCATTTTTATATAATACAGCTAGTATTATCCCGGAAAACATATCTTTTGCCGGGTACTGAATACGCATATAAAATTAATTAATAATCGGTAAAGCCGTTTTGGAGGAATACGGTAACTAACATTGTGACATGGAAATTTTATATATTAGACTAGCATTTGTTTTTCCACAAAAAGTCGCTTTTGTACCCCATGTATAGGAAGAAATACAGCATTGAAACCCTTCCTGCACTTCCACGTATATAAAATCGCAAACGTGTTGGTAACCGCGTAACTCCGGAACGACTGGACTGATTTCGCTAATTATACTTTTGTTGTATTTATTAATGACAACAGAAGGCTCTTATTATAGAAAAAAATGACATCCACTGCTGGGCACAGGCCAACCTAGAGGTTATATTAATTTTATAGTAATAGTAGTGGACGCGACAGACGTTGTCCTGTCTTAACCTTTAATTTGAAATTAGTACAACCTCAAGGGTGGCATGTGTTCAGCAGTGGATGTATTTTTTTTTCTTCATAAGAACCTTCTGCTGTCTTTAATAAGCACAACAACGGAAGAATTAGCGAAATTAGTCCACCCGTTCCGGAGTTATGCGGTTACCAACACATTTTGCGATTCATTTTTATATTATAGATTAATAGTAAAGACACGACAGCGTCTGTCGGATCCCCTACTTTACTATAATTATGAAACAAGTATACAAATAAAACGAACTGAAAAAGAACGGGGGTTTCCATACTCTGGTCTTGTCATACGCGCTAACTAAACGGCCTACGGAGTGCGTCGGGGCGGCGTCAGGCGCGCGCCGTCCCGCAAGCCTCGGGAAAAAAGGAATGAATTTCTCTACAAAAAGTAATAAATAGGTATCTCTATAAAAAGTAAAGATATTCCACCAAAAACGTGTGAGAAAAATGACGTTCAATGATAAGAATATGTTTTGTTGGATCTAAATGAGCGCCTAGTTCTACAGAAAAAAAATACTATAGTTAAAAAAAATGTAATTGAAATCCTTTTTTTTAAATATTTTACAACAACACACACATTGCTTTCATCCCATGTTAAGTAGCTAAAGCACTTGTGTTATGGAATTCAGACAACGAAATATACTTAATCTTTTTTTTCTTTTAAATACATACTTATACAAATAAAACACCCAGACATATCCAACAAGTACTTAAAAGCTCATCACCTAAATACCTGTCAGCGGTGGGAATCGAACCCACGAACCTACGGAATAAAGCAGACATGCTGACCACTACACCAATGGGCCCGTCAGTCTTTTGAAATTAGTTTTAAAAGAGTTAACAGAAATACAAACATAATTTACTATGAATAAAGTTTGATTAAAATAAATAAGTATGCGTCTTGTCCGAAAATAAAAATTAACGGTACGGATAGCTGATAACCAATCAGGGATAATCCCACCACCACCCAAGCCCTGCCTGCCTCTCTCTGTACGGGCCATTCTCTGGAGACGTGCGCATCTACTTGCTTTTGCCTCTTTTCAACGCACACGTTTTTTTGACTCCATACAAATTATCTTTATCCGTCCCTGTTTTGTTGCCAACTCTCCCCCTTCTGGGGCATGACGACCAAATTACGGAGACTTCGCGTCGGGTCCTCGTCGCGTCTTCAGTCGTTAACAGGCTTCATATGTTCTTCGAGCTGTATTCCAGCGATTAGCAAACTCACGCAAGCGTTCAAAGTTCCCTCGACTGCTAACCAGATCCCTAAAGTATATTGCCCCTGGCTCGATACGCTCCAGTTTATTAAGCATCTCATTCCTTGCCTCATTGTATAATCTGCATTCCCATAGTACGTGGTCCCTGTTTTCGCTCGCTTCGCGACAAGGGCACTGAGCGGATAGCTGATAAATTGGAAGGTAGTAACTAAGCAAACTTTCTTCAGGATTTTATAATTTATCCAATCTGTATGGACTATACTTGGCTTACTATGGCTTGCCACCTATCACGTGCCTATAATCTGACGAGGGTAAAAACTTTGTCCATACAAAATTGACAATGTTTTGCCTAGGGAGATGACATTTTGCATTTCGGTTGAAAAGAGACAGAGTGAATGTGTCTTTGTATGTTTTGTCGGTTGTGTTTTCTCTGAGGCAGTTATGATTTTTTTAAAATAAGGAAGGTTTTATGGAGTTAGTTCCTTGTCACAATCGTTAATTCTTTAACCCGTCAATACCCCTAACTCGTCACATTGCCTGATTCGTCAATATACAGTAAACTTATGATCATAATAAGAGCGTTGAATGTTTGAAATTAGTAATTTAGTTTGGCTGTGAATGTCTAACATTTTTCTATTAATTTTTATTATTGAAAAAAGCATACAAAGCATAAATTTTGTCATCTTGTCCACAAAATAATGAAGCATGAATGAAGATTTATTTTGCCAAAACATGAATATGATACTTCCGAAAAAAGTACCAGGGGAGCATATATTAGTAATAGCAAACAGACTTAATTGCAATAAACAAATCGTCTGATAGTTCCTATCTAATGGCCACGCTTCTCACAGCTTTGGGTGGGTGGGTATCTATGACTCATTGCTATTTTGGGAAACATTGCAAGTATATGCTGAGCATTACTGCAACATAAAGAGTGACGAGTTAGGGGTTAAAGATTTTTAAGACTTGACGAATCGGGAAATTCACGCTAATTTAATTTACTTTTTTCTTTTTTTTTGTCACTATGAACAAGCATTTGATCACCATCCTGCCTGATGTTAAGCAGCGATGTGGTCTACGACGGAGCACACTTGTTCATTAGGTACCTATTCACCCCCAAGACCTTCAGACTGTACTGCGCAGGAAACACAGACTCCGGCAAGTCGTTCCACATCCTGGTGGTTCGCACTATGAAAGTGGATGCAAACCGTTTGGTTCGCGTAAATGGCAAATCCACCTGGTATAGATGACGTTTTGCTGTTCTGCTGGTTATCCTTTTGTAAAACGCGATGGGGGTATTATATATTGGTAGGTTTTTTATTTTATTTTCTTTTTCTTCACCAGTCAGGGATGCATCCGACCATCAAGCATTTGTTAAATTAGTATTAAGTCATATTAATGTTAACTACATATATTTAAACGTAAGCCCTGGCGATTTGAAAAGATGCCAGTTTCTTCACGATTCTTCTGGCCAGTAAAAATAAACAAATTCGAACCAGGGACGATTACTTTTTTTTCAAATTATTGAGGAGCGTCTGTGGTCCAGTTGGTCAGGTACTTGTACGGTCAGGTACTTAACCGCGAGGTCCCGGGTTCGAGTCCGGCTACTGGACGTGTACCAATGGGATTCTTTTTCAGAGTCTATGTACGCAACGCAACGCTCGTACTGTGAAGGACAACATCGTGATGAAACCCGCACACCACAAGGTGTGTGGACAACCCTATTACGGCGATCGGCTCACCCCCTGTCACGTTGGGTTAAATACGCTTGGTGAACCGTGGGTACTTATTTTAGCAAGTACCTCTGCCTACCCCTCTTTGGGAGTAAAGGCGTGAAGGGTATATATCAAATTATAAATTATTTTCATCAAGCTTTGTGTTATTTTACTGTATATCTGTATGTAATAGCACTTACAACGATGATGAAATAAACGATTTGATTTGAATCAAACTTCAAAGCCAACACAATCAGAAGATAGAGAGCTTTGTATAACACCCGCAAGGGAATCAATATCATCAATTTTGGGACGAAGTTACGTAGAGCACCGATAAAGGGAAAAGTGCGATTTTTAAAGAATTTTATAGATACTGTTCCTTTCCTCATGAATTCGTCGATGTATTGTAATGTAATTCTTATTTTGCTACAGCTTAAAGACTCAAATTAAGGTCTGCACGGAAACCTCTAATATGCATACGATAAGCTTTAAAACCACTCTCTATTTATTAAAGAAAATCGCATCAAAAACCGATGCGTAGTTTAAAATATCTAAGCGAGAACACACACTTCTGAGGTATGTAATAAAATAACAAAATGAAATCGTGAGACGTCCCCTACTTTAAAATAACATACACTTCACGCCTGTCTCCCAGAGGGGTAGGCGGAGACTACAGAGCTCCATTTGTCACGGTCCTGACATACTCCTTTCGCTTCATCTACATTCATACATGACCTCCGGTTTCGAGTACTTTTACGCCACCTTCGGTCAGGACATCACTAATCTGGTCTGTATATGTCCTTCTGGGGCGACCTCTACTCACCCAGCCCATTACATCACCCATATAAATCTTTTTCGTCAATCGACTTTCATCCATTCTCTCCATATGCCCAAACCACCGAAGCATGCCCTTTTCAATCTTGGTCACTACGTCTTCTTTCAAACCGCAACTTTCCCTTATCACACTATTCCTTATCCTGTCATTCAATGTCACGCCTTTCATGCTCCGCAATGACCGCATTTCTTTCTCAGACTTTAAAATAACTTTTATATTAAATCTAGCTGACCTGGCAAACGTTGTGTTACCAAAATACCTTATAGCCTATATGTTATTCTAGTTTATAAGCTACAATACTGCCAAGTTTCATCAAAATCCGTCCAGTACTTTCTGCGTGAAAGAATAACAGACATCCATCCACACATACAAACTTTCACGTTTATAATATTAGTAGGATTGTTCTAGGCACCCCCGGAAAAGAATTACAACTACTAAAAAAAAACTACTTACGGGAATTTAATAAAAAAAATGCTAGAGGTTGCTACTGCAAAAGTTCTGAGACAAATAGAATAACCATTTTTTTTTTCAAGAGGTTCGCGAGAGCTGTATTATACAAGAATACTGAGAGGAGTAAACAAGGAAGGAAACGTTAAGTAACGGCGTCGCATCAAAAAGAAACTCAAACAGTTTTATACTATTTTATGGAGGAAAAGGACGCATGCGCACAAAATTGCCCGCTCCCGTACCGAGAGGCTGTTTGTAAAGCCAGTCTCTGGTAGGTTGCGGTCCGGACAACGCAACCGCGCGCCGCATTCGCGCCCTTTCCGAACGTTCGAAAGACGAACAAGAAAAGTTTTTTGTTTCTTTTTTTTTTATTGTCACAAGTTGCCAGTGCTACAATGGTGTTTGTAACAAAAGTGTTGTTGTGCAGTTGTTCCAAGTTCAAAATAATCCTGTTGACTATATTCGTGTTGTTACATCACACGAGCTCTGTTGGTAAGTTTACTTCTCAAGAAGTTATTAAGACGTTAATCTTACTAATGTTATAAATGGGAAAGTGAGTTTGTTGGTTTGTTCCGCTTTCACGCCGTAACTACTGAACCGATTGCTTTGAAATTTTGCAGACGTATGGTTAGAAGTCCGGGTTAAATACTCCTTTTACCGGGTACTTTTTATCCCGGAAAATTGATATTCCCGAGGGAAAACAAAAATATCCTATATACCGCAATATAACCGAAGTCAACGCGGGCGAAGCCGTGGGTGGAAAACTAGTTAGTAAAATATAAAAAATAATTAATTGATTTTCGTTAGTCTCGCTAAAACTCGAGAACGGCTGCACCGATTTGGTAAATGTTGGTCTTGAATAACACGTGGAAGTCCAGGGAAGGTTTTTTCATTTCTTCCAATACACGGGGTACTAAAGCGACTTCCTATGGCAAAACAAATGTTTGCCGAGACACCTAGTAAGTAAATAAAATATCCTGCGCAGTATATTCTAGAGGTATTGTATAGGTACCTAACAAACAAGTGTGCTCCATCGTAGACCCCGTCGTTGCTCGACAGCAGACGGGATGGTCAAACGCTTTTTTGTAATTTATAAAGAAAAATATCATACTTTTAAAAATATCATACTACTTATATAATACTTTATGGTTTTCTTTTTTCAGGACGAATTTTTGTATAAACTAAGATGCGTCGATATCCTTTATAAAGATATGTTTAATGTTCTTATGTATAGTATTTATTTTCAAATATTTTCTATTGTATTTTATTTGTATTATGGGCCGATACCTGTTTATACAGTTATATTTAGTTGCCTGAAATAAAGGATTATTATAATATTATTATTATTATTTACTTAATTGAAGAGCGTCTGTGGTCCAGTTGGTCGGACCCTTGACTTGTAACCGGGATGTCCCGGGTTCGAGTCCGGCTACTGGACGGGTACCAATGGGACTCTTTTTCAGAGCCTACGTACGCAACGCAACGCTCGTACGGTGAAGGACAACATCGTGATGAAACCCGCACACCACAAGGTGTGTGAACCCTATAACCGCGATGGGCTCACCCCCTGTCACGTTGGGTTAAATACGCTCGGTCGCTCTGCCTACACCTCTTTGGGATTAAATGCGTGAAGAAGTATTTACTTAATTATGGTTAGCAAAATTTTCAGCGTAAAAACTGAAGTGTTGATATGAAAATATGACTCAGACGGCGTGGGATTGCACAATCTTAAATTATATAATATTGAATGGAATATACTTGAATTTCATCAAATTATAATGTTAATGAAACCTATCGGGGTTGTGGGCGTGATTGGTTTTGTGTATTTATTTTTTTATGTATCGGAATTTTGATTAGATTTATAAGTAACTAGTGGACTCGACAGACGTTGTCCTGTCTTAACCTGCAGGGTGGCCTGTGCCCAGCAGTGGATGTAATTTTTTTCTTTCATAAGAACCTTCTGCTGCCATTAATAAGCACAACAAAGAAAGAATTAGCGAAATCAGTCCACGTCGCTGCTTAACATCAGGTAGGATGGTGGTCAAACGCTTGTTCATAGTGATTAAAAAAAAAAGGTCCCGTTCCGAAGTTATAACATGACAACGAAAAATGGCATTGAATTGTATATACCTAATAGATCAATTATTAAAACACTATGAACAAGCGTTTGACCACCACCCTGCCTAATGTTAAGCAGCGATGTGGTCTACGATGGACCACACTTGTTCATTAGGTACCAGAAAAACACTGGTTCTTTATTGAATAAATTTATTATTTTAATTATTATATTACTGGCAATAATGTATATGGGCATAACAACGTTTCCCGGGTTAACTAGTATATGTATATATATAAAACAAAAACTTCCTTTTAATCCCAAATTAGTTAGAATAAAATGATACAGTAATATACACACATCAAAAGTGTACGATCAAGTACATTTTAGAAGATTGCACTCAAGAATATATTTTACAAAAACTGAACTCATTCATAATTTATTCAAAATGTGGTGATAAGTCATTGATACAGGCATGGGGAATTAGGTAGGAGACCAATCCAGAAGATTAGATTTGATTTAAATAAATTAGATTTTTTTTCGAGCTAAAATGTTTTTGGTCCCTAGACATTTTTGATGTGTGTAGTTTACATATCGTAATAACAAATTACTGTAGTTCGTAATTTAATAAAACCTGTACACCAGGCACCTTGCAATTTCTATTTGTTCCCGAAAATAAAAGGTACTACACTATAAACACTTCGAGGTAAACATTTTATGGATCCCGAGGAAGCTGTAGCTGCGTTTCAAAAGATCACCAAAGAGACCCCCAAGGACGAGTGGGTGTGAGGGACCTTATTACGATCTTAATGAGACACGAGTTGGTGGTAATTATGTCTGTATAATTTTAGTTGGAGTGAGTTTATATATTTATAAATACATGATTTATCACCATGATTCAGTGTAACTGAATCGTGGTGTATCTACACTATTTCTTATAGATATGTGACATACAAGACAATACTGATAGTGTCGATCTTTACAAATGTCGCAATGTTACAATGTGGCTCCGCCACAGTGGGCAAAGCGCTTTTCTTAGTGGTTCCATCGGATGCAGCGATGTATTCACGTGAATGGACGCTGTTAATCCAAAAACAATATAAAAAATATGAATATCAAAATTATATAATAGACACTAATTACTTTTGTTTTATCAGTTTTTGTTTTTACAAGATACTAGCTGTCCCGGCAAACATTTCTTTCATCATCATCATCATCGGCCCATACTTGTCCACCGCTGGACATAGGCCTCTTCAATCGCACGCCACTGTGATCAGTTTTCGGCTTCTCGCATCCAGCTTCTGCCAGCCATCTTGCGTATATCATCAGTCCACCTTGCCTGAGGGCGTCTTACACTCCGTTTGCCGAGACGAGCTCCACTCGAGAACTCGTTTACCCCAATGGTCATCGGTTCTACGGCTAACATTTCTTTTGCCGTAGGAAAATTTTTACCTCGTGTATTGGAAGAAATACACCTTTTATACCTTCTCTGGACTTTCACGAATAATTCAAGACCAAAATTAGCCACATCAGTCCAGCCATTCTCGAGTTTTGGCGAGACTAACGAACAGCAATTCATTTTTATATAATAGAGATAGAAGATTTCAACCCTCGTACTAAAGCAGCAAGGTTTAGATTTGAACCTTCAGGCTTCCGTTCTCTCGATTGGCATAATAATTATAGCCAATGACAGCCAATGGATGGAATGTTCATCAGACAGGGATGCGTCCGGCCATCAAGCAGTTTTTAAATTAGTATTCAATCCATGTTAAGTACTTAGGATGTAAGCCCTGACAATTTGAAAAAATGTCAGTTTCTTTCCGGTTCTTCTGGCCAGTAAAAGAAATTAATTTGAACCGGGGACGTTTACTTTCTACTGTATATCTGTATGTAATAGCATTTATAAAGATGAAATCAAAATTACTTTTGATTTGATTTAAAGACACACATCAAAAGTGTCTAGGGTACAAGTACATTTTAGATGATTGCAATCTTTTATTGATTGAATATCATCATCATCATCATCATGTCAGCCCACTGACGTCCACTGCTGGATATAGGCCTCCCCCAAGGCGCGCCACGACCTGGTAAAGACGGCGGGCCTACATTGGCGGAGGAAGGCACAAGACCGATTGAATATATTTTACAAAAACTGAATTCATTCATAATTTATTCAAAATGTGGTGATAAGTCATGGGGAATTAGGTTGGAGACCAATCCAGAAGATTAGATTTGATTTAAATAAATTAGATTTTTTTAGAGCTAAAATGTTCTTGATCCCTAGACACTTTTGATGTGTGTCGTTTACTTAATACATTAATTGTTCGTTGTCTGAATTCCATAACACAAGTGCTATAGCTACTTAACAGACATAAAGGCAATGTGTGCGTTGTTGTGAAAAATATGTATTTATTTATTTAGTTCGCAGAACTCATTTGTCTTACTACTCCTGACTCCCTGTACGTACTCAAAGCGATTAGCTAAAGGCATGTACACAACAACAAGGGTATTCTGGGTGTTGAGTGCTGAATATTCAATGTGATTTACTTGGAGTGTTTGAGGTTTATCTACAGGGTGTAATCGTTAAGTGTGGGGAGGTTCCGTAAATATAACAACATAAAAAAAACCAAAAACATAAAATGGCATATCGATGTAGAATGACTTGCCGGAGTCGGTGTTTCCTGCGCAGTACGGTCCGAAGGTCTTCAAGTCACTGGGGTGAATAGGTACCTAATGAACAAGTATGCTCCATCGTAGACCACATCGCTGCTTAACATCAGGCAGGATTGTGGTCAAACGCTTGTCATGGCAATCAAAAAAATATATATAGATGATGTCCCTTGACCCTCCAAAAAATGTCTAAGCTGTCATAAGTGACATCAATATGTATTGATGTCACTTATGCGGTACAGTTACATTACATTTTATTTTTTATAAATATGTATTTAAAAGAAAAAAATATGTAAGTAAGTATATATCGTTGTCTGATTTCCATAACACAAGTGCTTTAGCTACTTAACATGGGATGAAGGCAATATGTGTGTTGTTGTAAAATATTTATTTATTTATAAGATACGTCAACTTTGAATATGAATAATTTTACACGAAAACTGTTTTATACGCTTTTTTTTTCCTGTAAAAAATAAAAAATACACTTCACGCCTTTAATCCCAAAGAGGGGAAAAATTTAAATCGATTTTTGTTATGGTTATAGCCATCGCCGCAAAGTTGCGAGCCTATCTGTCTTCTATCGGGTGCATTTCGGAGAGTGTGCTACCGAGTTACATAGCCTAATACCCCCATCGCGTTTTTACAATAGGACAATCAGCAAAACGGCAAAATGTCATCCGTACCAGGTGGATATACCATTTACGCGAACCAAACAGTTTGCGTCTACTTTCGTAGTGTGAACCGCCAGGATGTGAAACGACTTGCCGGAGTCTGTGTTTCCTGCGCAGTACAGTCTGGAGGTCTTCAAGTCACTGTGGTGAATAGGTACCTAATAAACAAGTGTGCTCCATCGTAGACCACATCGTTGCTTAACAATGTCTTTGATTGTAAACTACGTATTACGAACTTTATAAGTGAACTGTATGGAATGAGCGGGCTCCCCTAACATAGGTTTATAACTTAACTGGGGAGTCTAAACACTGTAAAAACTCAATGACGAATAAAGATATTTTTTTGTATTTTAACATTACTTAAATAACTCTTAAGCCGTCGATGTGCTATACGGTCGAAGAGAGTCATCTCTATTTTTCAAGCCGTTAACGAGACACAGTACATGTTTATAAATAAAGTATTTTTTTCTAGAATTGCTCTAAACAAGCTTTGTATACAATACCCTCGGGGCGCAAGTTTGAATCGCACTTGGTCGTTTTTTTTTTTCATTACTTACAGCAGCGACTGAAAACATTTAGAAACCTGCTTATTACGGACTGCCCACCAGATTGACGTGGGCAGATTACTTATCAAGGTTTTTTGTTTTCTTTAACTTTATTCATAAGCGGATTATCATTGGTTCAATTATGAGTGGGAATTACATAATTCCGGAGCCAACTATTCGAGAGATAATAACTTACCCCCTTAACAATAAACGCGTTCTCACTTATACAACAGTTAGAATAGGTCTACAAGAACTGGTTATTCCGTATTTGACATACAACTGACAAGTTAAGTTGAGCTTTGTGTATCTTCCAAATAGCAATTCCGCCATTATTAGTAAGGCCCTTATTTTGTACTGTAATCACATAACATATCCTCCATTGCATTTCTAAACAATCGGGGAAATAACATCCCCTTGTCTCACTCCTCGATGCAATGGTATGGGACGTGTCTGCTGATTTTGTACTTGGACGGACATGGTGGCAGCCTCGTACTGTGGCACTATTACATCAAATTGACCCTTAACCCTAATTATTAAAGCTTCTTTTGTCTCAAATGAAGTATCTACGAAAGTGTTAAACTACGGGTTATTTGGCCTAATTATGACGTCACACAATGTCGAGCACGTAGTTAAAGCATTTGTGTGTTCAACAGTTCGCGAACTGGCACTACCGCTCCATACTTCATACTATGCACACAATAAGTCTATCTATTTGAGAGACAATGAGAGCAATCTGCCATTCCGACATCTATTTCGCTAGTCTGATCAAACAGAAGGCTGGAGCGCAATCCAATTATAACATTAATCGGTCTATGTCGTGCTATTCTAGAGCTGTTCCACGTATTCTGTGCACGTGTAGGTAGAGACGTCGCATTCCCTTCTAATTGGGAAAGGGTGTTACATGCTGTCAAATGGATCAAAAACCGGTATAATCATTTTTTCGTGTGAAGTTTTCCTTGGAGTTAAATATAATATTTTGTTTTAATTTAAGTTTATTTTATGTTATGGCTTTAAAATAACATATGAGGATAATTGAGTCTGTCAGCGCTAAAGTGGCCTAAGCCACAGTTTTTCATATTCCGACTTAAGTACGGCTATTTACTAAAAACATGATAAAATAAAATTATTACTGTTAAAGAATCCATATTTTTTATAAAAAATTTGGACGCAAATAAGCTTCCATAAAAATCTACACAAATAAGTCAAACCATATATATAAAACCCCTATATCTCCACTGATTGGATTAGAGCACTTTAGCGCTGATAGTCTCAATTATTCTACGTATAAATATAACAAAATAATATTATTTCCGCCACACCATGGCTCACTTCTGCAAAATGCACTTAATTACTTTAAACAAATATTTAGTATATAAATCGTCAAATTAAGAATTCAGTAACTTAGCTTACGGTTAACGGGTCGTTACTTTTGCATTTTGGGAAAGGTCCATATAGTCCTAAGGTGAATGGATTTATTGTATTTTAATTTAGGCAAGATATTGAAGTTGTGAAAGAAATGGTTATGTTTATTATGAAGATGGCTGGCAGAAGCTGGATGCGAGAAGCCGAAAACAGATCACAGTGGCGTGCAATTGGAGAGGCCTATGTCCTGCCTGTCTATCCGTAGAACCGATGACCGTTGGGCCAAACGAGTTCCCGAATGGACACCACGTCTCGGCAAACGGAGTGTAGGACGCCCTCAGGAAAGGTGGACTGATATATACGCAAGATGACTGGCCGAAGTTGGATGCGAGAAGCCGAAAACAGATCATAGTGGCGAGCAATTGAAGAGGCATGTGTCCTGCAGTGGACAAACATGGACTGATGATGATGATGATGAAAATACCTACCTTAATTATATGTATAATAGTGGACGCCCCGCGATTTCATTCGCGTAGTTTCAGTATGTCGTACGAACTATAACATCCTATATACAGCACTAAGTCCCACAGGAACGGGATAAAAAAACATCTTATGTTATTATCCTGGTTCTAAGCTACGTCTCCACCAATTTTCTGCCTAATCGGTTAATACACTTCACGCCTTTTAAATCCCAAAGCGGGGTAGGCAGAGGCACTTGCTTAATAAGCAAATGCCCACGGTTCACCAAGCGTTTTTAACCCAACGTGACAGGGGGTGAGCCCATCGCCGTTAGAGGGTTCACACGCCTTGTGGTGTGCGGGTTTCATCACGATGTTGTCCTTCACCGTACGAGCGTTGCGTTGCGTACTTAGGCTCTGAAAAAGAGTCCTATTGGTACGCGTCCAGTAGCCGGACTCGAACCCGCGACCTCCCGGTTACAAGTCAAGTATCCGACCAACTGGACCACAGACGCGCTTATCGGTCCCCATAGTAAGGTACCCATAGTAGCCAGGCTTGGGTCTCAGTGAATGAATCTGGTCTCTATACTTCCGTATAAAAGGTTCTGAAATGTAAAGAAATGCGAACAATAGCCTTTGAAATGTTGTAGTACTCATCAACGTGAATAACTTTTGTTTTTAAACCTTTCGGATAAAACTCCCCGTTTGCGAGAAAAATTGTGATAGAAACTTCGAAAAAAAGTTTTTTAACTAAACTTTTTCCTCTCCGCGTAGGTACGGAAAATTATAATTTACTATTTAAACTCATAGTTAAAAATTCATGGTTTCATTGCAAAATATTTTAAGTAGTCACTATGAATTACGCGCATTTTGTTCATACAAGACAATACATACCGCTCATTTACTGCAACGACGCGATAACTCACAATATTTTGTTATTGTGAAAAGAATCCTTAGTAATACACACATCAAAAGTGTCTAGTGATTCAGAACACTTTTAGCTCTAATAAAATCTCATCATCATCATCAGCCCATACTTGTCCACTGCTGGACATAGGCCTCTCCAATTGCACGCCACTGTCGTCTCCGTGTGGTGACGGCGAATAGAATACATATTGTGTCACCACCCCAGCCAAACTTTTCTCGCTATGGGGGTTGTAAGAGACGACCGAGGGAACCCTCCAGAGGACGCGCAGCAGCGCTCTCTGTGAGTTAAACCACAACACCACTGCGATCGCCAACCCGCTTGCCCAGCGTGGCGATTATGGGCAGTATCCTCCAAATAAAAAAATCTATTTTATTTAAATCAAATCCAATCTTCTGGATTGGTCTCCTACCTTTATACCCTACCTTTGATGTGTGTGATACCTATTGATTATCACGGGTATTTCCAGTTCGCCCTGTAGACAACGACACACATGCCACGAGTCTTCTGCACGACATAATCAGACCTAAAAGACGTGCGTGGTATTCGGCGACACAACTCAAAGGATTTTTTTATGTTCACCGAGGTGAACCCTCCCGCGTAACATTGTTAGAGCTGTTACTTTACGGCGGGGTAGGCAGAGGCACTTGCTAAAGCAATATGGAAATAAGAGGAAAAAAGATACGCTCATCAAAAGTGTCTAGGGATCAAGATCATTTTAAGCTCTAAAAAATCTAATTTATTTAAATCAAATCTAATCTTCTGGATGGAGGCATGGAGACCATCCTACCTAATCCCCCATGCCTGTATCAATGACTTATCACCACATTTTGAATAAATTATTAATTCAATTAATTAATAAATTCAGTTTTTGTAAAATATATTACTTGATTGCAATCTTCTAAAATGTACTTGATCCCTAGACACTTTTGATGTGTGTAGTAATAAGTGTTATTTCAACAGTGTCATATTTTTATAAGTCATATTCTTGCAGTAAATGAGCGATTTATTTTCTCTGACAAGAAAAAAGTACACATACATGGAAATAATAATAGACACAAATAAATAGCCAAAGTGTGGCTGTGCTTGTCAGCGTAGCCATAAAGTCATGGATACCCGTGATGCTGATCTTCCGCCGGAACTCACCAGCCACCCTTAGTGCGAACCGCCAGGATGTGCAATGACTTGCTGGAGTTCGTGTTTCCTGCGCAGTACAGTCTGGAGGTCTTCAAGTCACTGGGTTAAATAAAAAAGTTTTGATAAAATTACTAAACTGCGGGGATTGCATTTGCTTTAACAAGTATGTTAGTTATGGTAAATGAATAAGAGGAAGAAATATATATGCGCTGCATTGTATCATCATCATTATCACCGCATCGCTGCATTGTATACATGTGTTTTTTTTATTTGCCCAATATAAATATTGGGAGACATTATTACAAAATTGTACAATGTTTCAGCCCTTTCCTAATAACCCGTAACAGCGTCGTGAAACCTTCAATTTAGCAAAGATCAGTGGTGGAGAGTTTCGCCCGGCCCATTAATTACGGGGCCCAAGACAAGTGGCCGCCATATTGGGTACCTCTGAGCCTTAATGCCGAGGTGAGAGGCGAGTGTCGAATTTACATACGAGCACTCCGTCTTGAGGT